>CATQJL010000316.1:46339920-46398195 GCA_958299035.1 Cylicocyclus nassatus | reverse complement strand
TCGGTGACTTTATTGAAAAATCTCTACAAAAATCATGACAAGATACGGAGAGCAGAAAAAATTGATATTGTTTCCCATAGGGTTTGCTCTATCCATCCATTACTTGGACTCCTTCCGGAATTTATTACATAAAGTTAGAAAAATTGCGAAACTTGACCTTTCCAAAAAGCATAGGTTGGAGATTTTAGTAATTTTTTTAAAAGCTCATGGAGTATTCTGCAATGAATCTATAGCTCTTAGAAAGAGGATGAAATGCTGCATCGAATGCTACCAAGATCTCCTAGAAAGCTTGCTTCCATGAAATGTAGCGTTCATTTGAAAAAAGCGACATTACTTTTGGAACGACCTAATATATATATATATATATATATATCAGTGGCGTACCGAGGGGGGGGGGCGGGGGGGGGGGGGGGGGGCGCGCGCCCCCCCCCCCGAGAACGGGTCGCGAAATTTTTGAAAGTTACTTATATGGGTTATAAAATTGTGCAAATGACTTGTCTGTACTTGTAAATAATTAAAATAATTTTTTAAATTTTGCAAAAATTCATTTTAGCTTCATAAAAAAAATTTTTTTTGGGGGCGTGGTTAACGCCACGCCCCCTTTTTCCAGATTTTAGGGGTCGAAGACCCGCAAAAATTTTGAGAAGCATCCCAAAAATTCTTTCGAAGTGCGTGGCTAACGCCACGCACCTTCATTAGAAAAAAATTTTTGTCGCGCACCCCCCCCCCCCCGAGCCGAAATCCTGGGTACGCCACTGATATATATATATATATATATATTAGGTGGGTGCAAAAGTTCTTGCGCCGAATTTTCAAAAAACCATAACTTCCTTCCTTCTTGGTGGAATTTTTTACATTTATTTCTGTTTGAAAGAGAAAACCTTTTTCTTTATAGCGGTGCCTTTGCCATGAATTAGCGTTGGTAAGTTCGAGAGTTAAAAGCAATTAAAGGAAACTAGTCAAGATCGACATTTTTTCAGCTGGGATCACGAAAAATTCTGCAAGCTTGAAAACGTCACAGAACAGGCGAAAAAAGTCATAAACATGGGTTTTGTGACCTCCCCTTTCTAGCTGAGCGAAAATCGTGCCAATCGGGAGCAATTTTCATTTTCGTGAAAAACGCAGACCCGAAAATCCGAAAAAATCACGAAAAATAAAAATTGCTCCCGATTGGCATGATTTTCGCTCAGCTAGAAAGGGAAGATCACAAAACCCATGTTTATGAGTTTTTCGCCTATTCTGTGACGTTTTTAAGCTTTTTTGATTGTGCTCAAAAATTGCAAAACTAAAGAAATTCTCTTTAATTGCTTCTAACTCTCGATCTACTTCGTTTTAATCAATGAAAAAGGTACCACTGTAATGTGCAAAATTTTCTCTATCAAATATGAATACTTGCAGAATTTTTCGTGAACCAGCTTGAAAAATGTCGATCTTGACTACTTTCCTTCAATTGCTGCTAGCTTTGGAACTTTCTAACGACGCTTCACGGCAAAGGTACCTTTGTAAAGGGAATGGTTTCCTCTTTCAGATGAAATTAAGATCAAGAAAATCCATGGAGTGGCAAGGAAGTTATGATTTTTTGAAAATTCGGCGCAAGAACTTTTGCACCCACCTAATATATTAGGTCGTCCCGAAAGTATTTTCGTTTTTTTCAAACGGTTGCCACAATCGATGGAACAAACCTTTCTAAGAGATCTTGGTAGCGTTCGATGCAGAATTTCATTCTCTCTCTAATGTTTATAAAACTGTTGCAAAACAGTCAATGAGCTTTCAGAAAATAACCAAAGTCTGCGACCCATGCTTTTTGAAATGGTCATGTTTCACGAATTTTTGAAACTTTCATATCAATCCTCAGAAGGAGTTCAAGTAACGATTCGATAGAGTAAACCTCATAGAATACAGTGCAACTTCTTTCTCTTTTCCATAGCTTGTCATACATTTTTAATAGAATTTTAACTGATGCTACCGATTTCCATACTTGGACAGCTAAATCCTTGTAGAACATCAAAGGAAGAGCAGCTCGGGTGCTGTTTGATGCAGCATCTTCTCCTCTTTCTAATGGGTGTTTTTTGTTTCCGATTCGTTTAGTTTTCGGGGATAAAATCATCACAATTCATTTTTTTAGGGAGCCCCCAGGCTGTACCCGGAAAACTACAAATTTGATATTTCGAATCCGTAAACTCTCACTTGCATTGTAAAACCAATATTAAGTCAAAAACCATCTTGAAAGCTTGAAATTCCGAGTAACTACTGATGTTTGATGCGATTGTTGTTGAGGTGGGACTGCCAAAATCCGATGGCTTTGTTAAAAAGTCTTTTAAAAAATTACGGCGAGCTACGAGAAAGAGAAAAAAGAAGTGCTGTATTCTACGAGGTTTACTCTATCAATCGTTACTTGAACTCCTTTTGAGGATTGATATGAAAGTTTTAAAAAATCGTGAAACTTGACCATCTCAATAAGCATAGGTAGCAGATTTTGGTTATTTTCTGAAAGCTCATTGACTGTTTTGTATCAATTTCATAATCATTAGAAAGAGAATGAAATGCTGCATCGAATGCTTCCAAGGTCTCTCAGAAACCTTTGTTCCATGAAATGTGGCGCCTGTTTGAAAAAAAGCGAAATTACTTTCGGAATGACCTAGTATATATATATATTAGGTTGGTCCGAAAGTTCGTTCGCACCATTTTCAAAAAATCATAACTTCCTTCCCTCACAATGGTTTTGCGCACTTCAAATTTTATTAGAAAGCGTAAAGCATGTAGTTTCCAATAGTCCCCTGGCGACTTTCCAACATGTTCAGATTGCAGAGATAAAAATGAAAAAACGAAAACATCCGAAATTCGGAATTTTTGAGAAACAATTCTAAAAATCTAGAAACTGCGCGATAAAATCCAGAAAAGCCATTATCCTAATTTTTCTTATATTTGATTACTAACTGAGTTAGGTTTGTGCTGATCGAGCTCTTCTTTCAAAAGTTATGATTTTTTGAAAAAAAATGTCGGAAAATCAATTTCTTAGGAATTCTTAGGAAATTGATTTTTCGGCATTTTTTTTCAAAAAATCATAACTTTTGAAAGAAGAGCTCGATCAGCACAAACTTAACTCAGTTAGTAATCAAATATAAGAGAAATTAGGATAATGGCTTTTCTGGATTTTATCGCGCAGTTTCTAAATTTTTGGAATTGTTTCTCAAAAATTCCGAATTTCGGATGTTTTCGTTCTTTCATTTTTATCTCTGCAATCTGAACACGCTGGAAAGTCGCCAGGGGGACTATTGGAAACCACATGCTTCACGCTTTCTAATAAAATTTGAATTGCGCAAAACCATTGTGAGAGAAGGAAGTTATGATTTTTTGAGAATGGTGCGAACGAACTTTCGGACCAACCTAATATATATATATATATATATATATATATATATTAGGTTGAACCGAAAGTTCGTTCGCACCATTTTCAAAAAATCATACCTTCTTTCCGTCACGACGATTTTGCGCAATTTAAGTTTTATTAGAAAGCGTAAAGCATGTAATTTCCAAAGATCCCCTGAAGACTTTCCAGCATATTCAGATTGCAGAGATAAAAATGAAAGAACGAAAACATCCGAAATTCGGAATTTTTGAGAAACAATTCCAAAATTCAAGAAACTGCGCGATAAAATCCAGAAAAGCCATTATCCTAATTTTTCTTACATTTGATTACTAACTGAGTTGAGTTTGTGCTGATCGAGGTCTTCTTTCAAAAGTTATGATTTTTTGGAAAAAAATTCCGAAAAATCACTTTCCTACGAATTCCTAAGAAATTGATTTTTCGGCATTATTTTTCAAAAAATTATAATTTTTGAAAGAAGAGCTCGATTAACACAAACTTAACTCAGTTAGTAATCAAATAAAAGAAAAATTAGGATAATGGCTTTTCTGGATTTTATCGCGCAGTTTCTAGATTTTTGGAATTGTTTCTCAAAAATTCCGAATTTCGGATGTTTTCGTTCTTTCATTTTTATCTCTGCAATCTGAAAGCAGTGGTATCAACGCAGAGTACTATTGGAAACTACATGCGTTACGCTTTCTAACAAAACTTAAATTGCGCAAAATCGTCGTGTAGGAAAGAAGTTATGATTTTTTGAAAATGGTGCGAACGAACTTTCGGTTCAACCTAATATATATATATATATATATATATATATATATATTAGGTGGGTGCAAAAGTTCTTGCGCCGAATTTTCAAAAAACCATAACTTCCTTCCTTCTTGGTGGAATTTTTTACATTTATTTCTGTTTGAAAGAGAAAACCTTTTTCTTTATAGTGGCACCTTTGCCATGAATTAGCGTTGGTAAATTCGAGAGTTAAAAGCAATTGAAGGAAATCAGTCAAGATCGACTTTTTTTAAGCTGGGATCACGAAAAATTCTGCAAGCTTGAAAACGTCACAGAACAGGCGAAGAAGTCATAAACATGGGTTTTGTGACCTCCCCTTTCTAGCTGAGCGAAAATCGTGCCAATCGGGGAGCAATTTTCATTTTCGTGAAAAACGCAGACCCGAAACAGGGCCCGGCACGAGGTCGGCAAATGACAAGCTGGAAATCGTTTTGGGGCCAAAAAGCAAAAGGAAATCGTTTTTGCGGGGTCCGGGGCGGAGCCCCGGAAAAAATTGGTAGTTCATGCTCGCTACTTATCTTGACATATTATGTGCCTCAACAGGCGAACACTGGAGTTCGCTCGCGTCAAACCGCGCCGTCGCTAATTGCCGCACGCGCGACGTCGCCCAAGCGATGCTATTTGTAACAGCATGCATGACTAGTTCCCAATGTATGGTAACGATATGGCACCAAATTTTGTATGCGAACGGAGAGAGGCTAATGGAAACATAGTATGAAAATTTATGAAAAACTTATGTGAACGGAACGAGTAATTAGCATTTTTTCCGAGAATTTCGCAAAACTGGTAATGAAGATGTGAATTCAAACGGCTCGTTTGGAACGCGCAGATGAACGATATGGCATGAAACTTGGTAAGTACATGCACACGGACTTGCAGGGCTTAACTGAGGAGTTTCATTGAAAAATTATGTGACTGAAGGTTGCGGCAAACTTTTTTCTAAAAATTTTGCGCTACCAAAGAAATGGAAAAATGGCTCGTTTGCAACGCAGAGGTAACGAAATCGCGCGGGATTCGGTGTGTGTATGCGCAGTAGGACTAAGTAACTAAGTATGAAATATTATGAAAAACTTATGTGAATGAAAAGTTTCCTTAACTAATTTCCAAATTAGGTCGGCATTTGCCGACCTAATTCCCACCTGAGGTCGGCAAAACTCTCAGTTCACATAATTTTTTCAAAATTTTTACATAAATCTGTTGTACACCTAAAGTTTACTACATGGTGAAATTTTGGTTCCGAAACTCCTCCTCTTGACCTTGTTAGAGCCCAAAATCGCATCAGCAGCCTAGCTTTTTAAGATGGAAAGCGCGCTCCAGTCAATCGATACGCGCGGGAGCGGCCGTCTCTCATTCCTATGACTGCGTTTCTTTGATATTTTCTCATTCCTTAATCATTTTCTTGCTTATTTTTCTTCCTGTTTTCTATCTTGATCCAGCTGAGGAGTAATTTGAGGAATTTGAGCAATTTGGGTGCTTTTGAGCGCTTTTAGGGCGAAGTGTGGCCGGTAATCTCGTCGCACAAGCACAAAACGTCATTTTTGGGCTCAAGGGGGTATTCGTAAAATTTATTGAGATCAAAGGGGAATTCGTTTTGGAAAACCTCGTTTGCCCACCTCGTGCCGGCCCTGACCCGAAAATCCGAAAAAATCACGAAAAATAAAATTGCTCCCGATTGGCATGATTTCGCTCAGCTAGAAAGGGAAGATCACAAAACCCATGTTTATGACTTTTTCGCCTATTCTGTGACGTTTTCAAGCTTTTTTGATTGTGCTCAAAAATTGCAAAACTAAAGAAATTCTCTTTAATTGCTTCTAACTCTCGATCTACTTCGTTTTAATTAATGGAAAAGGTACCGTTGTAATGTGCAAAATTTTCTCTATCAAATAAGTATACTTGCAGAATTTTTCGTGAACCAGCTTGAAAAATGTCGATCTTGACTACTTTCCTTCAATTGCTGCTAGCTTTGGAACTTTCTAACGACGCTTCACAGCAAAGGTACCGTTGTAAAGGGAATGGTTTCCTCTTTCAGATGAAATTAAAATCAAGAAAATCCATGGAGTGGCAAGGGAAGTTATGATTTTTTGAAAATTCGGCGCAAGAACTTTTGCACCCACCTAATATATATATATAATAGGTTTTGCACAATTCAAGTTTTGTCTGAAAAAGTAAGGGCATGTAGTTTCCAAAAGTTCTCTGAAGACTTTTCCAACATGCTCAGATTGCAGAGATAAAAATGAAAGAACGAGATCACCCGAAATTCGGAATTTTTAAGCAAGAATTCTAGAAATTCAGGGAAGTGTGCGATAAAATCCAGAAAAGCCATTATCCTAATTTTTCTTACATTTGATTACTATCTGAGTCAAGTTTGCGCTGATCGAGCCCTTCTTTCAAAAGTTATGATTTTTTGAAAAATAATGCCGAAAAATCAATTTCCTAAGAATTCTTAAAAAATGGATTTTTTGGCATTTTTTTCAAAAATTCATAACTTCTCAAAGAAGACCTTGATGAGCACAAACTTGACTCAGATAGTAATCAAATGTAAGAAAAAATAGGATGATGACTTTTCTGGATTTTATCGCACAGTTTCTGAATTTCTAGAATTCTTGCTTAAAAATTCCGAATTTCGGGTGATCGCGTTCTTTCATTTTATCTCTGCAAGCTGAGCATTTTGGGAAGTCCTCCAGGAACCTTCGGAAACTACATGCTTTACGCTTTCAGACAAAATTTGAATTGCGCAAAATCGTTGTGATCGAAAGAAGCTATGATTTTTTGAAAATGGTGCGACAGAACTTTCGGTTCAACCTAATATATTAGGTTGAACCGAAAGTTCTGTCCCTCCATCTTCAAAAAATCATAACTTCTTTCCTTCACGATGATTTCGCGCATTTCAAATTTTATTAGAAAGAGTAAAGCATGTAGTTTCCAAAAGTCCCCTGGAGACTTTCCAACATGCTCAGGTTGCAGAGATAAAAATGAAAGAACGAGATCATCCGAAATTCGGAATTTTTAAGCAAAAATTCTAACAATTCAGAAACTGTGCGATAAAATCCAGAACAGCCATTATCCTAAGTTTTCTTATATTTTATCACTAACTGAGTTAAGTTTGTGCTGATCGAGCTCTTTTTTTCAAAAGTTATGATTTTTTTTAAAAAAATGCCGAAAAATCGATTTCTTAAGAATTCCTAGGAAAGTGATTTTTCGGCATTTTTAAAAAAAAATCATAACTTTTTGAAAAAAAGAGCTCAATCAGCACAAACTTAACTCAGTTAGTGATAAAATATAAGAAAACTTAGGATAATGGCTGTTCTGGATTTATCGCACAGTTTCTGAATTGTTAGAATTTTTGCTTAAAAAATTCCGAATTTCGGATGATCTCGTTCTTTCATTTTTATCTCTGCAACCTGAGCATGTTGGAAAGTCTCCAGGGGACTTTTGGAAACTACATGCTTTACTCTTTCTAATAAAATTTGAAATGCGCGAAATCATCGTGACGGAAAGAAGTTATGATTTTTTGAAGATGGAGGGACAGAACTTTCGGTTCAACCTAATATATATATTAGGTGGGTCCAAAAGTTCGTTCGCCGGATTTTCAAAAAATCATAACTTCCTTCCTTCTCGGTGAAAATTCTTGACTTAATCTTCATTCGAAAGAGGAAACCTTTCTCTTTACAGGAGTATCTTTGCCACGAAATAACGTGAGAAAGTTCCAGAGTTAGAAGCAATTGAATAAAATTAGTCAAGATGGACATTTTTCAAGCTGGATCACGAAAAATTTTGGAAGTATTTTTATTTGGTAGAGAAAATTTTGTACATACAGTGGTACCTTTTTTCATGAATTAAAACGAACTAGATCGAGAGTTAGAAGCAAATTAAGAGAATTTCTTCACTTTTGCAGTTTATTGAGCATGCTCAAAAAAGCTTGAAAACGTCACAGAAAAGGCGAAAAAGTCATAAGCATGGGTTTTGTGACCTTCCCTTTCTAGCTGAGCAAAAATCGTGCCATTCGGAAGGAAGTTATGATTTTTTGAAAATCCGGCGAACGAACTTTTGGACCCACCTAATATATATATAAATATTAGGTCGTTTCAAAAGTAATTTCGCTTTTTTCAAACGGACACCGCATTTGACGGAACAAACGTTTCTAAGAGATGTTGGAGGCATTCGATCCAGAATTTTATTCTTTTTCTAAACGTTATGGGATTGTTGCAAAATAGTCAATGATCTTTCAGAAAATGACCGAAATCTGTGACCCATGCTTTTTGAGATAGTCAAGTTCCACGATTTTTTAAAACTCCCGTATCAATCCTCAGAAGGAGTTCAAGTAACGGTTCGATACAGTAAACCTTATAGAATACAGCACTTCTTTTTTCTCTTTTTTCTAGCTAGCCGTAATTTTTTAAAAAAATTTTTAACAAAACCATCGAATTTTGGCAGGCCTGCGTCAGCCACAATCGCAGCAAACAACGGTAATTATTCGGAATTTGAAACTTCCAAGATGGTATATGACTTATTATTGATTTTACAATGCAAGTGAGAGCTTACGGATTCAAAATATCAAATTTCAAGTTTTTCGGGTACAGCCTGGGGCTCGCTAAAAAAATGAGTTATGATGATTTCTCCCCGGTAACTAAACGAATCGGAAACAAAAAAACACCTGTTAGAAAGAGGAGTAAATGCTGCATCGAATAGTGCGCGAGCTGCTCTTCTTTTAATGTTCTACAAGGATTTAGCTTCTCAAGTATGGAAATTGGTAACATCAGTCAAAATTCTGTTAAAAATGTATGACAAGCTATGGAAAGGAGAAAAAAGTAGCACTGTATTCTATAAGGTTTACTCGAATCGTTACTCGAACTCCTTCTGAGGATTGATATGAAAGTTTTAAAAAATTGTGAAACTTGACCATCTCAAAAAGCATAGGTCGAATTTTGGATATTTTTTGAAAGCTCATTGACTGTTTTGCAACTATTTCATAAACATTAGAAAGAGAATGAAATTCTGCATCGAACGCTTCCAAGATCTCTTAAAAAACTTGGTTCCACCAAATGTGGTGCCCGTTTGAAAAAAGCGAAATTACTCTTGAAACGACCTAATATATATATTTATATTAGGTCATTCCGAAAGTAATTTCGCTTTTTTCAAACAGGCGCCACATTTCATGGAACAAAGGTTTCTGAGAGACCTTGGAAGCATTCGATGCAGCATTTTATTCTCTTTCTAATGGTTATGAAGTTGTTGCAAAACAATCAATGACCTTTCAAAAAATATCCAAAATTCGACCTATGCTTTTTGAGATGGTCAAGTTTCACAATTTTTTAAAACTTTCATATCGATCCTCAGAAGGAGTTCGAGTAACGATTCGATAGAGTAAACCTTATAGAATACAGTGCTACTTTTTTCTCCTTTCCATAGCTTGTCATACATTTTTAACAGAATTTTGACTGATGTTACCAATTTCCATACTTGAGAAGCTAAATCCTTGTAGAACATTAAAAGAAGAGCAGCTCGCGCACTATTCGATGCAGCATTTACTCCTCTTTCTAACAGGTATTTTTTGTTTCCGATTCGTTTAGTCTCCGGGGAGATATCGTCATAACTCATTTTTTTAGCGAGCCCCAGCCTGTACCCGAAAAACTCGAAATTTTCATATTTCGAACCCGTAAACCCTCACTTGCTTTGTAAAATTAATGCTAAATCATAGTACTACCCTGGTAGTCTCAAATTCCGAAAAGTTATGATGTTTGATGCGATTGTGGCTGAGGCGGGCCTGCCAAAATCCGATGGTTCTGTTGAAAAATCTTTTAAAAAATTACGGCGCGCTACGCGAATAAGAAAAAAGTAGTGCTGTATTCCATAAGGTTTACTCTATCGAATCGTTACTTGAACTCCTTCTGAGGATTGATACGAAAGTTTTGAAAAATTGTGAAACTTGACCATTTCAAAAAGCAATGGTCGCAGATTTTGGTTATTTTCTGAAAGAGCATTGGCCGCTTTGCAACAGTTTCATAACCATTAGAAAGAGAATGAAATTCTGCATCGAATGTTTCCAGAATCTCTCAGAAACCTCTGTTCCATGAAATGTGGCGCCCGTTTGAAAAAAGCGAAATTACTTTCGGAATGACCTAATATATATATTAGGTTGGTCGGAAAGTTCTTGCGCATCATTTTCAAAAAATCTTAAATTCCTTGCCACTCGATGGATTTCGTTAAAATTATGTCTGTTCGAGAGAGGAAACCATGCTCTTTACAGGTGTTCCTTCGCCATAAATAACTTTGAGAAGTTTCGAGAGTTACAAGCAATTGAAGGAAATCAGTCAAAATTGGCATTTTTCGAGCTGGGTCATGAAAAATTTTGGGAGTATTTTTATATGATAGAGAAAATTATGCTCATTACAATGGTACCTTTCTCATGAATCAAAACGAAGTAGATCGAGAGTTAAAAGCAAATAAAGAGAATTCCTTCAGTTTTGTAACTTTGGAACATGGTCAACAAAGCCCAGAAACGTCACAGAAAATACGGAAAAGTCATGAAAGTGGGTTTTGTAACCTTCCCATTCTAGCTGAGCAAGTTTCCAGCTAATCGAGAGCAATTTTGTTTTTCGTGATTTTTCGGATTTTCGGGCCTGCATTTTTCACGAAAATCAAATTTGCTTTCGATTAGCACGATTTCGGCTCGGCTAGAAAGAGAAGTTTACAAAACCCACGTTTATGACCTTTCCGTATTTTCTGTGACGTTTCTGGGCTTTTTTGACCATGTTTAAAAATTACAAAACTGAAGGAATTTTCTTTATTTGCTCCTAACTCTCGATCTTTTTCGTTTCAACTCATGGGAAAAGTACCATTGTAATGAGCACAATTTTCTCTATCATATAAAAATACTCCCAAAATTTTTCGTGACCCTTCTCGAAAAATGCCAGATTTGACTGATTTTCTTCAATTGCTTGTAACTCTCGAAACATCTCAAAGTAATTTATGGCGAAGGAACAGCTGTAAAGAGCATGGATTCCTCTTTCGAACAGACATAATATTAACGAAATCCATCTAGTGGCAAGGAAGTTATGATTTTTTTAAAATGATGCGCAAAAACTTTCGGACCAACCTAATATATTAGGTGGGTGCAAAAGTTCTGTCGTTTCATTTAAAAATTTGTAACTTCGCCAGATTTCAACGGATTTGCTTGCTTGTAATTGCATTAAAAAGAACAGGTCTTCCGCTTTCAAGCGCTGTTTTGCGGACCTTCTGTATCGCACAGAATGCAGAGATAAAAATGGAAAACTAAGACCTTGTTAACTTTGACCATTTTAAGTTAGGTCACCAAAAATCCAGAATGCTGCAGAAAAATCTGAAATCGTCAGTACATATGTTTTTTGGTTTACTCTTTGCAATCGTAAAAAGTTTGTGCTGTTTGAATGTCTCCGTGAGAAGTTATGAATATCGAGTTTATCATGGAAAACGCCAAAATCAATTAATTTGTGAATTTTCGCGAAAATCATAACTTCTCACAGAGACGTCCAAACAGCACAAACTTTCAAAATTGCGAAGAGTAGGCCAAAAAACATATGTACTGACGATTTCAGATTTTTCTGCAGCATTCCAGATTTTTGGCGACCTAACTTAAAATGGTCAAAGTTTACATGGTCTTAGTTTTCCATTTTTATCTCGGCACCCAGTGTGAAACAGAAGCTCCTCAAAAAAGCGCTTGAAAGCGGAAGACCTATTCTTTCTAATAAAATTACAAGCGAGCAAATCCGTTGAAATCTGGCGAAGTTACAAATTTTTGAAAATGAAACGACAGAACTTTTGCACCCACCTAATATATTACTATCATAGACAAGATTAATAACGACAAACCTCCAAACGCGCGAAAGTGAAAGTTAGAACAGTCATAACACCAGTAGCAGTAAAAAAAGTACTAGGCGATATTCACTCTTATTCACTCTCCTACTCAGACAATCGCCGGGGGCAGGCGGGCACCGGAAAATACGCGTTGCTGAAATTTCGCATCCCGCTCGCAAATTCCAGGAGAATAGTTAGCGAGTTTCTGAGAGACCGCCTGTTGAATCTTTTTTCGCTCTTATCTTTTGCAGATATATTGCTGAATCTCTGAGGAATCGAGAATTCAGCAAGCGACGTTCCGAAAAGTCCTGATTGCCTCTCAAAAAATCCGCGAGCGGGATTCGAGAAATCAGCCATCTATTTTTCCGGTGCCCGCCTGCCCCCAGCGATTGTCTGAGTAGGTTGTTGGAAAAAACCGCATATACTCAGAAATCGCCGGGGGCAGGCGGCCATGCGAATTTTGAGCAAGCGCCCACCGGAAAACTAGTTCGTTGATTTGTTGTGGCTCGCTTGCAGAAATTTGGAATAATTTTAGCGAAATTTTAGACGAATGCTTGAAGAACAATCGCGGTTTTCTTATAGATTAGCTGCGGCGCAGTGGTCGCATTCTCGCGGACTTTCCGCGAGAATATGCAGAATTTTCGGGGGCCGCGCGGGCCTTTGTGAAGGACCGCGCAGTCCCCAGGTACTTTCCGCTGAGAGAAAGTACCTCAAACTTGAGTAATTAAACCAACGGTGACACCTCTGCCACACAGAGTCTTACCTGTGCTCGACGTACGCCCGATAATGCGTAAAAAGAGTCCGAGCGCTTGCTGAAAGTTTGGCCAGCGCTCGCTGAAAGAAATTATTTGCCGAGCGCTTGCAGAAAATGCTGTATTGCTGCCCGCTGGCAGAATATGCGACTGTAAAGGAAGTGCCGCCCGCTGAAGGTTTGGCCACGCCCCAAAATTCTGCTGACCGCCTGCAGAAAAGCGCGAGTTTGCGGACCGCCTGCCCCCGGCGATTATCTGAGTATGACTGTTTGATTAGGGCCGGCTCCTCACTTTTCCAGCGGAAATCCTGAAAAGAGAAGCGAAAATAATGAAGAAGTAGCAGCAAAAATTTTCTGGCTGGCCGCGAAATCAGCTGATGACGGCTGGCAATGCGCCAGGAGTGGATGCCGGCCACGTCGTGCATAGACGCTGCAAAGCGTGCGCACTAGATCTTTGCGGCGCGGAAAACATAAATGCGAATTGATATCGATGGTAACCAGGGCTCGGCACGAGCTGGCACTAGGGAATTTTTAATACGAAGTCCCGTTTGATTTTGAAAATTTTGTAGGAAGTCCCGTTTGACCTTTTCTGAAGACCCGTCATTACTTGTAGATTACGTAAAAGTATGTAGTAGGGTTTTCATGCATGCTGGTTTTATGGAACAACTTTTCACAGCTTTTTGAGCTGGCTGAATCAAATATTGAGAAGCAGAAAAGCCGATTTCTCGGCTGCGGAGCAGACCGAGTAATTTTCAGATGGCTATAAAACGCCGAAAAGAAAACATTATGATATTGTTTTTTCTCTTTATGTAAACAGTGTAGATACATGTTATGTAAAAAAGTTTAAAAACTTATGTGAGCAGAGTGTCGGTGCCTACTCAGCCGGCACCCAGCTGGCACGATGCCAGGTAATTCAGAAAAAAGTTCAGCACACCTTTCATTCACATAAGTTTTCATAAATTTTTGGGGCATAGTTCGGGTTCCCCAGCGCGCATGCGCACACCAAATTTGCTGTCATACTATTGCGTTTTGGCTGAAAGCAACCCTATGTTTGTTTGATGGACAGCATGCCGGTGGCGTTCGTGCAACTCTTCTCCGCCGGGCTTCGGAAAAACGATATCCTCTTTGCTTTCGCCCTGAAAAACGATAAACAGCTTGACCCGGTGCCAGCTGTGCCGAGCCCTGATGGTAACACCTGGAACACTTTTGACTGTGGCCACCATCCAAAGACTGAAAAGTATCAACATTGTACAGCATCGAAAAGCAGGGCATTCCTGTTTTGTAAAAGAAAAAATGAAGAACTAAATTCCTTTTACAAGTCCATACGCAGCTACTAGGGAAAAAACAAAATCGTAATTGAGAGAATGTTCTAAAAGTTCACAAGGCCTCATGTTCAAAAATATGAATCAATATTATTCAATATAATCAACATTCAGTATATTCAACAAAATTGAATGTTCATTATGTTCATTTTTCACAATATTGAATGTTCATTTCACATTCACACGCAAGAGCGGTCTCAAGATCAATTCTTTGGAAACAAAGTGCTTGCACGTACGCCAGTAACAATCAGTTTGGGAGGCACAACCATCGAACAAGTGGAATCTTATATTTATCTTGAACAGTCTATTTCACTTCTCCGTGATAATAACAAAGAGATGTCAGGACGTACACATGCTAGATGGTAAATTTTCAACCAATATAAGGACTTCTTGACATCGAAGAAGGTGCTAATGAAGTGGAAGCGGAAATTGTTTAATTCATGTATTCTTCCTGCGATTCTGTACGGTGCGGAAACATGGACAATGACGATGAAGATAGAGGAACAGCTTAGTGCTGCTGGAAGACGTATAGAACGGAGAATGGTTGGCAGTCGCCAAATAGACAAGAAGACGAATTCATGGTTACGTGGCGTCACCAAAGTGAAAGATTTAGCGACTTGCGCGAAGGAAAGGAATTAGATTTATGCTTGGAAACTCGCCAACAGAAATGAGATAAAATGGTCAAGAGAACTATTGGAATGGCGGCCATTCCAACAGCGTCCAGTAGGACGACCGAGGATGAGATGGAGAGATATTTCAGAAGATGCTTGGCACTTGCAATTGGCAAAGAGTAGCAAGATCACTCACGTTAAAAGAATGGATCAGTTTGTTTGAATGACACATATCGTGATAATATGAGAGGCAAATAAATCGTAAATCGTAAATTTTCAACAATATAGTCATATTAATCAGCCATAGATCGATGGCCTACACTTGGAACAATGAGTTACAGAGCAACAACACCAAATAAGGAATTAACAAGAAAATACGAAAACTTTGGCACTTAAGGCTTAAGGCAGGCAAGTGGCGATTCGGCTTAATCGCCACTTTCACGCGGCTTGGCGACTTGCCAGATTTCTACAAATTTATCGTGCGCGCCTCTCGGACCATATTTGGGTCGCTTTTGTAAGTTGTTGCAAACGGAGCAAGTTCTGACCAAAGGCAGCGCATTAACGACGAATTACGAAGAGTCGCTGTTGCACCGAACCGCGCAGCGACCAAAATCGCGCGAGGTATGCCTTAGGCCTTAAAGGAGACGCCCTTGCCGCAGCACAAGCATGCGTTGCGTACGCGCCGCGGTGGTACCTACGGAAACTGGCCGGGACACATACTATATCTGGACTGTACCCCGTTTTATGATTTTCGAGCTTAGAGTGGCTCAAAGGACCGAGTATGAAGTCTCTGAAGCCAGAGACTTACAAAAAGCTGTGTTAGATTTCAAAGTATTCGTCTCATCAGTCAGAGCACCTTCAAAACCTCTAAAAACTCTAGAAAACAGCGAAAATCGGGCAAGGAAAAAATGAAGGATCCCAAGCTTCAACGATTATGCTTTTCAAAAGAGTTGAGAGAGAAACATAGTGCTAGAACGAGGAAGGAATTTTGCATCGAATACTGCTTGAAGTACTTGTTTGCCTCTACTCTACTCGATTTGCGGATGAATGCAAAAAAAAACCGAAAAAAACCCTTGCACCTGTAAAACCAGCATCAAAATGGATGGAGGGACTACGTCAAGCGGTCGAAATGCAGCGGATGGTTGCAGTAAGGATACAGTTGTATGGATTGCACTGTGATGCAGCGATAGCATGCCGTTACAAGAAGTATCATGGTGTACCAGTCTCCAGGGGCGGTATGCAACAATCGCCCGTCCGGGTAAGTTACCCGGACAGGTGGTTTCCGCTTCATAGCTCGGTGCTCTGGGAATCTGTGTCTTTCCTTGTTTGTTCATCTATTGGAGGCTCTACTACCCTAATATTCTAGCACTTTGGTTAGCAGCATTTTGCTGTATAAGCTGAGATGATTCGTTATTTGTATGAGCCCGAACAGATCTCCCACTGATCACGCTCATTTTTAAAGTTATTTATATCCGCAAAAACTCAATGAAAACGTCACAGAGTTTTGCTGTACATTTATTACGACAGTGCTACGCATGTTGTGAAAGAAATAAGTGAAAAATCAGGTTGACAAAATCTTCGCTGAACCTGTGCTCGCGAATTGGGCTGTATATCGCAAAACTCAAAACTTGCACATTTCATCTGTGCTACTAAAAGCATGCCTAGCATGTCGTAATAGGTCGACAGCAAAACTCTGTGACCTCTTCATTGAGTTTTTGCGGATATAAATAACTTTGAAAATGAGCGTGATCAGTGGGAGATCCCGTTCGGGATCGTACAAATAACGAATTATCTTAGCTTATACAGCAAAGTGCTACTAGTCATTGTGCTACAATATTAAAGTAGTAGAGCTTCCAAAAAATGAACAAACAAGGAAAAACACAGATCCCCAAAGCACCGAGCTATGAAGCGGAAACTAGCTGTCCGGGTAACTTACCCGGACGGGCGATTGTTGCATACCGTAAGTCTAGTACTGTACTGTCAAGTACTGTTGCATACCGTAAGTCTATAAGTCTAATGCTCGGAAACATGCTTGAGTGCAGTGGCTATTATTTTGATATCTCTGAATGTTAGACAATGTTGCTTTGTTTTGTGTGGCACGGCAAAGGGCTTGATTAGACTTGCTAGTACTATAAATAAGCTGGCCGTGTGTCAGCATAGGAACGGACGATGGATTCATGTTCATTCTTTTCGCTTCTTCTTATCTCTATGTGAGCTCCTCAGTAGCATTCTCTTTCTCACTCATAGTAAGGTTCAGAAAAACTTATCCTTTCTTCTTCTTTTATTCTCTCCGTAGTAATAAACGACTGGTAGTTCAGTCTGTATGGCAAACTTCCGTTGGTTGGCTCTCTTCCTCTTCCAAACTCTTACCAGTACTATAAAAAGAGAGCAAACCACACACCGACCTAATTTTAGGATGTCCGAAAAATAATGTCGCAAGGCATCCTACCGCGACAGAATGACTACGAAAAACAGCAAATGATTATTTGATAGAGCAAATTAAGCCCTACGAGGCAGTTTACAAACGTTCGCGGAAATTTTGCTCCACCTGAAGTTCGAGTCCAAAATATAACCCTTCACAGACATTTTAGGGATCTCCAATTTGCATAGGCGTGTACTCTCCACACCAGACATTCGCCTGTAGTTTGTGGTATTTTTCCACGGCTACAGTACGACAAACAAAAACGGATCAAAAGTGCGAATATGTCGCTTTTTTCGATTTTTTTTGCAAACAATTTGGTTTTTCTCGAAAACTAAAGCTTGTATAAAGCTGAAATTTTATGGTTATAGTCCCAAAGCTTTATACTACAGAATTACCTATTTGAAAGAAGCGCAGGATTGCTTTGGCAGAAATATGCCGAATTTGGTTTTCTCAATTTTCAGCCATGGAAAAACCGCGAAATTGTGCATACGAGTGTCTCGTATAGTGGGTTCATGCGCGAGCAAGTTAGAGATTCATTCCCAGGACTTTTCTAAACGGAGATACGATATTTTTTGTTTTTTGGGTTTTTAGTGCCTTATACAATTTGGCTTCAAACTTCACGCAGATCAAACCTGACGCGAAGGTCCGAGCTTCATTTTGTAGTGCTTGCTCTGATCTATCGGTTGGTACCCCACTTATATACTTTCGTACGCGCCCTGCTGCGATATAGCACGATAAAACACGATGCGACATTATTTTCCGGACAACCTAATATAAATTCTGCTTCGGGTAATTACGTATTTCGCTCTAGGAATGTGCTGGATCCAAAAGTGGCTTTACACTAAAAATCAACTGGACCGGGGAAAAAACCACACATCATTGAACTTCAAGTGATTATAGGATAGTCTTGTCACGATTAAACTTGCTTATAGAGAAGTACCTTCAAAACTTTAATGTGTTTAGCCTGCAACTGTTGCATAAATTCAAACTTGCAGCTGAACATTTCTCTTCACTAATTTCTGCTAGTGCACATTCTTTAGAATGTTGACGCTTTGCAAAATGAAACTGTCAGTAATGTGCAGATAAATAAACAAGCAGGAAAAGACGCGAGTATGATCTATCTCAGTCTGGACAAGATGAAAAATTGCCTGCTTGAGTTGCCCGCTTTCAGCGCCAAGGGCAGGGGTCACGCGCATAAGTGTGCTAACGGAGTGGGCAAAGGTATTGCAGGTAGGACCTATCACTGCCTCTTATAAGACTTGACGCGAAATTATAACTATGCGGATGCGCATCACTCCATTTCTGGCCTGATAGGGCAGACCACTAGTTGACCACATCTGAAGAACGCGCCGATGCGCACATTGACAATGTTCGGGTTACCTTGCAGTGATTTATAGTTTCTGTTTTTATTTGATGATCATGAAAAAAGCTTGCATTGGGAGCTACTTAGGATTTTTTGAAGGGCAAAACCTCTTAAAAAGAATTGTTTCTTACAACAGATTTCCTCGACTCTTTTGTGCGCCTACTTGCACGCATTGGTCTATAAAACCGCGCTGTTTTCTTTATGGGAAATGGCTACATGCTATTTGTGGTTCTGGAAAAAAGGAAAGAAGACTTCTAAAATTGAATTGATACTATGTAGCTGACCTAAATGCAGAATAATCACGTAATTGTGATTTGTTTCTTTTACTATTTTCAAGGTAGTGCCTCAAAGTCGGAACCATTAACTTCGCATTCTGTTCAAGAAGCGAAAGGGTAACACCTCCGCCTTCTGCTTTGTCCCTCGAATAAGTCGCAAAATCTTTGTTTTTTAATGATAATAAGGGTGCACAAGCAAAATTCATAAAAGTCCATGAAAAACTCCTCAGTAAAGATTCTAAGGACGTGACTATTTTTTTCCTCCCCTTCCAGGCAATTCCCTTACCTCTCAAATTGCTGGTATGCTTTAGTGAGTAATCCAACAGAATTATGTAAATGGCTTGTTGTTAGTTAATAAATTCTAATGAACTTTGAATTATTTTGAATTGAGGAACAATCTCTAAAGTTTTGCAGCTTTTCAAAGGCATGTCGAATGTCAAAAAGTTTGAGGAAGTGTATGTTGTTGTCGTGTGTTTGAAAGTACGCCCCGCAGAGACTGAGCTTGCGCTACTGTTGCTTGTGGGTTAACAGAAGACTACAAGAGAAACCGCAAACCTGGAGGATATGTCGAATTTTCGTGTCATCTTTACTTTTATCAAAAGTGACAAATGCAAAGACTTGACGGCGAAGATACACGTGGATTAGCAGCGAAGTCAGGTTGTAATTCTCCTCCTTCCAGTTATCGTCTCCTTCTAAAGCCGGCCAAACTCCGAAACTCTAAAGCACTTCACTTGAAAGATGTTGTGCAAGAGAAGCTATGCGGCCTACCTTGACGTTCTCAATCAGTCGCTTAGCACCGATACGGTTTAATTCATCCTTATCCATACACTTTTTGTAGAAGGTTTTCAAAGCATTAACAGCTTTTGATCCAAACGTGTCGTTTGATTCATACAAACCTTAGCAAGTGTTGTTGGGCGAGGCTCAATAAGCTGAGAGTAAGGCCCAGGCAGACTTCACGCGATTTGATCGTCGCGACTGAATCGCGACAACTGTTGCAAAATCATTCCATGCCGATCAACCTGCATTCGGTTGTGATACTTTTCTAGCCCGAAATTTTTGAATGTGAAATGAAAATGAATGGAAATCCTAGAGTCGCGTGAAGTCTGTCCGGGGCCTAAGACAAGAGCCTGCTGCAGAATAATTCATGCCATTTTTACTCCCAATGACTCATGTTTCTACAAAGTGAGCAAAAAACTTCTCATTGTCACGGATGTGAAACACTGCATGCCTTCTAGCGGAATCACTCAGCGGAGGTGGGCAGTAAGTGCCACCACGTCTAGCATCTGGTGTTTTCACTGAAGTATTGTTCTTCATACGCTGGGGGCAGGCATTTGACACATTTTTGAACTAACGCGCTTATTGGAGAGTGGGAGATCGCTTGTTTCAAAAGGAATGGAATGGGTAGGAACAGCACTTAAGCGCTTCGACGTCTCTAGAAGATGAGGGCGTGGACCCAAAGAGGAGCAGGGGTTATTGTGGGGAAGGGTGGGGGGGGGGGGGGAGGAGGAATGGATGAGAACCAGGGTATGGTGTATTAACACTAGCTATGGTCTAAGTTGTAAAAGCCAAGGCTGCAAAAATTTGTTGGGTTGATAGGCGTGAAGTTGCTTATAGTGCAATGCTGACCATAATTTGAAGATACTCTAAAACTGTCGTAATTTGCGTTCTTGTTGACGAATGTGTCCGAAACTTTGCTTGTAGTGCAGATGTTAGTCTACCATGGTTCTCAAAATGGCTTCCGATTTTGTTGAGTTTGAATGGAGAAACTTAGAAAAATTCGAAAAACCTCTTTCGGAAACTGAACAAAAATATAAAGACACCTGGATTTTTGAACACTATCGCATCGCCTAACTTCAAAATTTTTTTGTACACTTGCATACTGAAATATAAAACATTTGCAACATATGCGACCTGTCATCCTTCTCAAAAAAATGTTCACTGCATTTTTAGCTTTCAAAAGCACCAAAAGTCAATCTACTTTAACAAACAGCTGCTTTGAAGAGTTTTCAAGCTCTTGTTCATCTCAGATGATAATTATGGAATCCATTGAGCCTATTCGTTGATTGAGTTGAAGAGCGCTTTCGTAAACTTTGCGTGGTCGTTGATATTGACGGACAGACTCCAACTTAACTTAGCTTTGTCACGCTTTCAAACCACAAAACACAATTTTCAAGCAACACTAAGTAAAGTAATGTAGCCATTACATCGCTGTACAACAGTAAATGTGTGCATAGTTAGGAAAGTATTTTGAAGTTGGCATGATTGTTTAGCCGCAGTTGTCATCTACTGTATGTTGAGTGGAGCACCCTGCCTAATCATAGCCAACACAGATCACGAGTTAGAACAGGTGACCGCTCAGAACTTCAAAACCTTAGCTAATCTCATTTTTTGGGCAGAATCTGACATGAAATAGAGACGAAAATAGTGAGATTTATAATTGTGTCGAATCCGATGCTCGCAGAAAATTTTCGTGGAAAGTATTTTAGGTTCAATAGCGAGCGCAACATTAGGGAAAATCTAAAAGTCATTGCGAAAGCTGCATCACCATGTAGGTAATGTAATAAATCAAGTTCAGCACTTCGTGGACATTGCAAACTGAGTTTCGTGGTTTAAAAGCGTGACAAGCCTATGTTAAGATTGGAGTCTGTCCGTCAATATCAGCGATCGCGCAGAGCTTAGGCTCCGTTCATACTGATCCCGAAGTTTGGGAACAGTTCCAGCACAGCGCTCATTTCGAGCGCTGTGCTGGAACTGTTCCCGAACTTCCGGTTCAGTATGAACGCAGCCTTACGAAAGCGCTCTTCAACGCATTTATCGAAGAGGCTCAGCGGATCCTACAACTCATCTTAGACGAGCAAGAGCTTGAAAACTCTTCAAACCAGCTGTTTGTTGAAGCAGATTGACTTTTGGTTTTGAAAGCAAAGAACGCAGTGAACGTTTTTTCGAGCGGGATGACAGGTCGCATATGTTGCAAACCTTATATATAAAGATGAATGTGTTTGTCTGTCTGTATATCTGTCTGTGTGTACGTATGTTCCAAATAAAAAATCCATTTCCAAACCGATCCGGACCAAACTTGGCACACATACACTTCGGGGCGGGGTGGGTGTCGTAGGCTACTTTTTGTCATCGATCGATATCGATTTTATCGAAATTCGTAAAGTTTGATTTAGGGGGCTGGGAGTTGGCACAGGGGGGTAATCGAGCATGCTGATTACGAATTTAATATTAGTTTGGCGCTATTCGGCTATGCGGGCCTCAAACTCTTTTTGTCGTAAAGCTTGCTCAAACTTCATCTGTAACGGTTATTTTACAAACTGATTACAGATATCACACATTCTCCGCAGAACGTCTCTCCGTGTGGTTACAACAGGTGTACGGCAAGAAGTCAAAATCATGAATTCGGCTGGAGTTCGGTCCAGTGAACTTAATCGACATGCTGATTACGAATACAATTTTGGTTTTTAGAACTATCCATTACTTTTATCGATTTTATCAATTTTTTGCAAAGTTTGAGCTACGGGGCTGGGAGTTGGCACAGGGGGTAATCGAGCATGCTGATTATAGTACAATATTAGTTTGGCTATTCGGCTATCCGGGCACCAAAGTTTTTTTTTTGTCGTAGAGCTTGCTCAGACTTCGTGTCAAGAGTTATCTTACATGCTGATTACAGATATCACACTTTCTCCGCAGAACGTCTCCCCACGATAGGTGTACGGTAGAAAGTAAAAATCATGAATTCGGCTGGAGTTCGGTCCAGAGAACTTATTCGACATGCTAATTACGAATTTCATACTCTCTCTGCATATTGGGACTTTTTCATAGTTATGGTGGTTATACGGTACGGGCCGAAAACATAGATTTGCTTTAAACTTCGTCTAGGGTGGTCATTTAGCGCGCTGAACATGAATATCATGCTGATTTCGCAGGATAGTGCATTTTCTTGGGTTACGGGTGTAGATGGGTCGAAGTTCCAGATTTGCTCAAAACCTTACCTGTAACGGTTTACAAGTATGCTGCTTAAGAATATGATGCTTGCTCGCTGTCATACCGCATTATTGTGAAGTTATGGTGAGTTGCAGGATTTCAATGGACATTTTTTCGCCTTCGGGCCAATTTAGATCCCAGATATTCACGAAATGGGGAAACGGGGGTATAGGCCCTTTTAAGCCCTTCGCGCGCGATGCTCTTTCGCCGCGTGCGGCGCGCTGGCAAAGAACAAGCCGCATTTACATTCAACGGGGAAAATTCGTAGTTTGAAGCATGTAATATACCTGTGCCAAAACCTATCAACATCTTGGACACGAAAGATGTACACAAATGAACGACTATTAACTCGTTATGGCAGCGGACACGTTGACCAATCAGAGGCGCCGTGATAGCGAGCGGTTCAAAAGGGCCGTTTCCCGGAAAACGGTCGTTTTGTATGGCGGTCTCCAGCGCCATCCTGATAACCTGTCCCAATGCGTAACGCACGCGACAAATCTCCCTCCTCCTTGTTCTTTGCTTAGGTAAAAGTCGCCGAAAAGGCAGTGGTCCTATAAGGAAAGCATTACGGTCGTGTTAAATCTTCTATATCACACGAATTGCCTTTATCGTGGGGATTGAGTACGACATTCTTGAAACAGCATCTTAGGTAAGTAACCCCCTGCCAAGATTTCAGGCAGGTTCATGATTTTAACCCGCTGCCATGTACCTACCGTAACTCTGCGAAAATGTCTCAAAACGCAACGAGAATGTTTTAAACGTGGTCAGAAAGTCGAATCTCTCTAGACCGAGTTTCAGCCAAAACTGAGATTTTGCTCCTCTGCAGTATACGGGTAGGGGAACGAAAGCCGCCAGTTTGGGCCGCCTTTGCGGACTGCTGGTCCTGGAACGGCATGCACCAACACTGCGAAAGAACCAGTTGGCCGCGAAAGGCAGCTCAAACTGGCGGCTTTCGTTCTCCTACCCGCAGTATACCTACCATAACTCAGTGAAAACGCCCCAATGCCGAAGGAGTACGATATTCGTAATCAGCATGTCAATTAGCCCCCCCTCCAAGTAAAGTTCAGCGAAATCCATGATTTTTAGCTTCTTACGTGTACCCAACGTAAACCCAGAAAATGGCGCTATCGCGCGAAATGACTACGATGTTTGTCATCAGCGGCTCGAGTAACCCCCATATACCGAATGAGCAAGATCCATCACAAAAAATGTTGGGGCCGGATGGCCGAATAGCGGCATCAGTTTTCAGAATTTCTTGCTTTTATCGATTTTATCGAATTTTTGCAAATTCTGAGCTACGGAGGTGGGGGGGGGGGTGGTGAGTTAGGTGAGCATACTGATTGCTAACACATCGGGAATAGGGATTTGCATGTAGAAGTGGGCACAGGGAAAGGTTGTACAGGGATAGGAATGGAACCTTCATCGTTTTTGACAGAGCCTGGGGAGCCGGGTAAGCCAGCTAGTGAGTCATATTTTAGTATGTAATTGTACAAAAAAATTTTAAGGTCAGGGGATGCGATAGTTTTCAAAAACCCAGGTGTCTTCATAATTTTGTCTGGCTTTCGGTAGGAGTTTTTCGATTTTTCCTAAGTTTCTCCATTCAAACTCAACAAAATCGGAAGCCGTTTTAAGAAACCGTGGTAGGCTAACACACAACACAGCGAAGTTTCGGACACATTCGTCAACAAGAACGCAAATTACTTTTGTAATTTGAAAAAAGTTAATATTTAATATTATATTTAATTAAAACTAGCAAGACTTCGCATACTGGGAATGTTTGATTTGCTGAACGATCATATTCATTTATTAAATCAACCCCTCATTACTTATTTAGAGTGAGACCTAGACCATTGACCTACAGTAATCTTACAAAAAAAGCTTACTATGCAATTCAAGTATTGTCTTCGTAATCACCGTATCGAATAACCCTGAAACAAGTTTCAACGATTCTGTAAAATCTGTTGGTTTTTCCTACATACCATATACAGTCGTTTTCAATACGTATTGGTCTTTTCTACCGTATGCCTTCCAAACTCAACATGGCGTGGATTGGTGAGGCGCCGCATCGCCTCGGGCCTGCGCCACATTGCTTTCCTCGCCACATTACGCCAAACGAGCGTCCGCTACGTGGCGCAGGCCCGAAGCGAGGCGGCGCCGCAACAATCCACGTCATATTGAGGCTGCAAGGCATACGGTAGAAAAGACCAATACGTATTTAAAACGACTGCACCTTCCGTAAACGTCACTGCGACGTCAGAATTGACAGAACAGCAGCCGCGTTTGCTAGTTACGTCATAACCTATGCAATGGCAGAATTTGAGTTCACCATGTTAAAAGAATGAAAGTTGTTAAAGAGGTTGCAAAACTCAATTCTCAACCTAATATTTTACATCAAAATTCAGTTCAAGATTCCCTTGGTAAAAATGATTTCCAAAGTATTTTTCCAATTCTGATTAGCCTTTTCTTTCAAACACACTATACTAAGCCAATACATGCATTTTTCCTGAGCCCCACCCGGATCAAGCAAAAAGAGCTCTGTTCCGGATTATGTAAAAGCGATATCCCCCTGCTTATCCCAAAACGATAATCAGCCTACTTTGTAAGCTACCTGTGTCAAGCATTGACTGGGAGAGGAAGAAGGTGGGGGGGAATGCCTCAGAATTCGCGCGTTGCCACAAATCTACATTGGATGACTAGCGTAAATGTACGGTTTGTCAACGTCAAAAAAAGCAAGAGATTTGAACCGAGATAAAGTGAAAAAATCTTGGGTACACATGCTTAGAATACTTATAGTAGTTGGCTTTCTCAGAATTGATCTTGAAGAGACCTTTAGCAGACAACCTCTTGCATCCAGAATAATTTTTGCATTCAGTAAAACTTCAAGCTTACGCATATTGTAAAAATTAGTGCAAAAGCGTCGTGATTTCTAGATTTGTTGAGCGAGACGCTTCAGTAGAGAACTGTGCATGAAAGAAGGAGACATTCATGATTTTATAGCCCAGGTAATTCTTTTGTCCAAACGGCTCAAATAGCTATGAACAAACCTACTTCAGTTTTCACCCCTGGCACTCTACCTCATCAAAGGAATTTGCGACTAATTCCACTGCTAACCGTGATCTATTCGTTCTTTTTTGCCCCACTCTCTACTCTCTTTCCAAAAACTTTTTTATGACCTTATCGACATGCGAATTGAAAATTCAAAACGACAAAATTTTTTCGCAAAAAAACTTAGAGTATTAGTTTCCTTGTGTCTCATTCCAAGCGTATTGTACTTGGTTACTGACGTCAACCGAAAAATTGTTTGTTTTACAAATTATGGATTGAGTATTTTTGGAATAGTAATATAAGGAAATAAAAATTACTCCTCAAAGCTACTCAATCCGCATTTTGTACGTTTGTA
Organism: Cylicocyclus nassatus; assembly: GCA_958299035.1. Classification (NCBI taxonomy): domain Eukaryota; kingdom Metazoa; phylum Nematoda; class Chromadorea; order Rhabditida; family Strongylidae; genus Cylicocyclus; species Cylicocyclus nassatus. The sequence goes on along the minus strand of CATQJL010000316.1, from coordinate 46,372,075 downwards.
TTTTGTCGATCAATATATGCTACGTCAAACTTTGGGCATTTTCGTATCTCGCGCGTGAAAGGCGAAGCTGCTCAAGACTCTTCGCATGTTCTAAAAGAGAGGAAGAGAGCATTTATAGTAGACTCTGCAGTGGTGTTAAGGCCAATAACGGCTCGTTGCGACACAGAGAAGACGGTTGGGAAGCACTTAAAAGTAAACTCGTCTTTCTGGATAACCTCGTAATTGCTCCTGCACTTTAGCCTTGAGAATCTGAAAATGATCGTAGCTGATTTTGTCTTCAGGAATCGGATGACTAGCTATCCAGTTGCCACAAGTAAATTCATAGAAATCCTCGCATGGATTTACCTGAAGTGCACCCTATTTGGACTTTGAAGGCAGGTATAACTACGAACCGAAAAGTTTATGGAATTTCTAAGAATTTCCGATGCAATGTTGTATCCTTCGTCATCCGCTAATGACCCGATATCCTTCACATCGTCTTCGTACGGTGGCGTAGCGTCAGGAGTACACAAACACAAAGGCATTAAAACAACTGCCCAGCGCATTCGGAAATGGACGACTGTATACAACAAAACAATATGCATGAAGGGACGAAATTAGTCACATGTACAATAAATATAGGGTGCTCCAGTACTAATGGGGCACCTAAAGAATAATGCAGCTTGCTGGAAGAGAACCTATCTAGATCCAGGTTTTGGCACATGTTAGCGCATATCAAAACCTTTTGACCGTGTCTATAGATGATGACTATCGAATGGCGTTACCTTTATGATTGCTCAAAATCAAAGCTCGCCACTACAAGAATTTCGAACTTTGAGCAACACCCGCAGAAAAAAAATGAAGCTACTAAAAATACTGTGCTGCAATGGGAGGGGGCTGTCACCAAATCATAATCCGGTGGTTCTGACGCTTTGCAACAGAAGATATAGCGTTGAATACTGGGAAACGTATTTATTCTATCGTAGGTATTCAAATGAGCTCACCTTTGACGGTTCGTAATATTAGGTTGGCTAAAAAGTAAGTTCGTTTTAGCATACAAATTGTCATAAAAAAGCTTCTTGTTGTCTTCAATCTATGATTCTTTGTGGGAAAGTAGATCGAAGCTTCCTCCATCACATATTACATAATTAGGATTCTCTATGGTCAGTACAGTTATGCCTCAACATGGCGAAATTTCCAAAAGCCCAATTCTTTGACTTCTTGAGCTTCGTTTTTATGCTGTAATGGATGTAAAGAACAGCAGTCTGGTGCTTTGATACAGAGGAGTTATCTCTATCTAGTGAACAACAAAAAGAACTGTGATCTGCCATTTCGAAAATGATTCACTAAGAAAACAAATTTCCTCATATTTGCGCATTATGGGAAAATTGAGATTTTTCACTTCTTTGCGGATTTTTTTCCTGGGAAGATAAGTTTTACTTAAACAGAATATATGCTCCAATACCCAGTGAAATGCTCTTTTCAGAGATACCAAACATTAAACAAAAATTTGTCTACAGCATTTGCAAGAGCTGAAAAAGCGACCGAACTTATTTATTAGCCAACCTGATAATAAAGCTTTTTACGCTATAATTGTAGACGTGCAATTCACTTCGACTTTGGCAAACATGGTTTTTAGCAAGAAAAACTACGCCAAATATCGTACTTTTCCGATTGAACCGCCTCTTATAAACAAATTAATGGAGAATTTTGAATGTAAAAGAGTCATTAGAAAAAACTGAGAAAGCCCCCTTGAAAGTCACTTGCTTTTGGGGTAAAGCAGCACGGACAGCGTCTAAAAATGTGTTTAAATTTTCCGAAGCACCGCTCGAAGGGCGTGGGAGAGGAACACCAAGATGCTATCAGGATAACATGCGAAAGTCGCTTTATGCAAAGGCGTTCATGAGTTTTGATGACAGATGTAAAGAGTGTATAAAGCCATGAATATCTTATTCTTTGCGCTGTCGATCATACGTGACGCATCGGACACTGAAAAATCAACGGTATCAAACTTCAAAAAATCGAAAATCATTTAACACCAAAACGTGGGTTCCCAGAACTGGAATGACGCTGAACAGAGGAATAAAAGGTGCGCCAAACACTTTTCTATGCTAGTAGCTCGAAAACTACAAGTTTTTCATGCGTTTCTCAGTATTCATTCCAGTTATTTTTGTCAGACCGAAAAAATGCGAATCTGAATGTAATTATTACTCGGTCTCACTACAGCACGAATGGCAAAAATAGTGATGTTTTTATGAGAATAGTTTAATGACATGATGGTCTAAGAATTTGTTCATAGGGGAGCACAGAAATTTCATGCAATTAGGTGTCCGCCTTCTACAAATGCGATGAATCCGAGAGTTTTAACAGAATGCCTCACAAAATTATTTTTGACAAGGTCAATAGAATTTCTGTATATTACAACCTTTCAACTGTTTTCAATTGTAAATGATGCTTGCGTAAATCAAACTCATGTAGAAAATTTCAAAAACTTCTCAAAAACAGAATTCTTCCTCTTTCTAATGGTTATGTATTTGTTCAGATTCCTTTGATAATCGCTCGAATAATCGTCAGAATCTCCAACCCATGATTTTTACCCATCTTCAGTCCAGCTATTTTTTAAAATTCCATTTTCAACTTTTGGACTAGCATTGATAACGGGTGGATAGAATAAACAAAATGCGATATAATACAGTTTTTTGGCATCTCCAAACGGCTTTTCAAATTTTCAAAATACTTTGCGGTGCCATGAAATTCATATTTGGGCATTCCAATCCTCATAGAACAATAATCGAGAGGTTTCTCCTCTGTCTGATAGACTTCTTTTCTTCCTGATTTTTACTTCGTGCACACGTTGTGTGCTATAACTAGCATTATGAGTGAGTGGTCAATTCAACAAAATGGTTAGTACCATAGTAACCACTGACACAGTCTACCACATAGTATATGAAAACTGCACCAATAGGCAGCTTTCTTCTGATTTGTATAATGTCTAAAAATATAATAAAACCATTGTAATTATTGTTTCCAGGCTCGTCCCAGGCTGTAATCAGAGAATTTGGACTCCAAAATTACGAACCGCTAACGCTCAGTTGTTTAATAAAATTAACGTTGAGAAATGAGCTTGGAAACCTTACATTCCAAAGGTTCATCAGTGTTTAAAGCGATTGTGTACTTCATGACTTCGCAAAATAAGGTCTTTTGCAAAAATTATTTTAAGAAATACTAAAAGGTTAGTTGATGAAGCCAAAATAAATCATTAAATTGCATTTTTTTGTTCCATCCAACTGTCATCAAAGTTAGTCCAAAAGTTGAAAATGGAAATTTCAAAAAATAGCCAAACTCAAGATGGGTAAAAAATGTTGGGTTGGAGATTCTGACGATTATTCAAGCGATCATCAAAGGCATCTGTACAAATACATAACCATTAGAAAGAGAAACAAATTCTGCATCGGAAATGCTTACAGCCTTTGTCTATCTTTATTCTAAGTTTTAGCATGGGCCTAAAAAACGGCCCGAACTTTCGGACCGATCTAATATTAGGTTGATGCATAATTCTTGCACCAAAATAGGTACAGGCAGCAGTAACAGATATTTCTGCTATTTATTATCGTGGTATACTGCAAAAGTAGTCAAAGCTAGCTCTACAAGATAGTGCTAAAAGTTTTGCAGCAGCTTTGATCCAAGCGAAGATTGAAGTCAAAAACGAAGAAGATCCTAGCGCCCCAAAATACCAAGAAAAATTGTGTAAAAAATTGTTCAAAAAATCCTCCAAAAGTTCTTACTTGCTTACGCATTAACATTTCGTATAAGACATCTCTCTAAGCTGCTTATTTTTCTCTCAGCTGGAAATTGAGAAAACGAAGTTTTTCATGTTTTTTCCAAAACAATGCCGATACGTTCTAGCACTGCCATTTGTATATTACAGAAATTCAGAAGCATGAGGGTGAATTTTTCAGCTTTTTTGCAGCAGCTGGTTTACGAGAAATGTCGAATTTTTGGCAATTAGGCAAGAAAAATTCGGATAAAGAGAGTTAGATGCGATATTTCTCGTGAAGTAACTCTTTTAGAAGGCCGAAAATGTAAAGTTCTACTGCTTCGTTTTGTTATCGTCAGCTGAGAAAAAAATACAGCAACTGCATGGATAAATGTCTCACGTGGAACGTCTATGCGTGAGCAGCTAAGAACTTTTGCAGGAGTTTTTCTAAAGGAATTAAATTTTGTTTGGTTTGTCTTAAGGTTTTCGAACGCTTGTTTTTCTTTCACTTTTCGGCTTAGAACTTCGCGTGGATCACACCTGGTGTAGTTATTGTGGAGCACTTTCTGGAGAGCTAGGTTTGCTCTATGTAATGATATATCAAATCCTATTTGAAAGATATAGAGGATTCTGGATTATTGCGGTCCGTGCCTATTTTGGTGCAGGAATTATGCATCAACCTAATATTTTGATATATAACACAAATTTGAATTTCTTATTTGAAATACCTTGGAATTATTCGCTTTGCTGATTAATATTCGGTTTGTTATTCCAGTAGCTGATCATCAACGAATCCGTGTTAGTCTACTCAGGGGTTTGCCTACCCAAAGTAGACTAACCCATGGTCGGTACTTGGTATCTTACCCAGCAGCGTCGAAGGCATGAGGGTGGCCATTATGTTTATGTAAAGCCCTCAAGAGGGTGGCCACCAATGTCTATTCATAGCCCACACTGACGTTCTTACGGTGTGCGCTCTTTACATTTTTTGGGCCATCGCCAAACCCTAGCTTTGCGTTCTTACTATGCTTGTTGGCTTCGATCGCGTAACTGAAGCATTGATCAAAGGCTTCCACATTGCTGATATCGAACGACCATGCTTTGGCAGCATAAAGATAACAGAATTATAAAAAAATACGACTTTTTAAATGGAGATTTGGAAGAAGCTTGATGTTCGTAAACACACTATGCGACTTGATGCCTAAAATTACAAAATTAGAAAGCTTATTTTCTACTCGTGCATTGATTTTGACAAACTACGGTTGTTTTGGCTCCCTTATCTCTGTTACCGTTGCAGGTTTTACTCTCAATAATGCCAGCTACTTTTCCGATGTTCGTCTTCAATTCGATAGACTGCTCGGATTCAAATGTCGAAGATGATTCAAATTCGAGGTTACACCTCCTGCTACTGATGCGTGAATAGGAATCAAAATCTCTTAATTTGGTCTTACATTCATTCTCGGCAATCTAAGGCTATTTCAAGTCCTCTCTCTGATGAGCTATCAATTTTTCTAGATTTACAGACGTTTAAACTTGGCAGAGATGGGATAGGAGTTGGGTGCCGAATGGAATAGCCGATAATGTTGTTTGTAGAAATATCGATTTCTTGCAAATTTTTCAAGGGATGCCACAGTCTGCCGGGGGGGGGGGAGAGGGGATGGGTAAGAAGGTAATCAAAAGTTTTCAAAAAGCATCGATTAAATAGGTAAAAAGCGTTCTTGATGAATTGTACGAATATGAATTGTATTCTACGTGCTATGTACGATGTGAGAAAGTGCGCCGGTTTTGCTAAGCGGTACTGAAAGACAAAGACAGCATTCTCACCGCTAAGACTAATGGTGCAAACCACAAAGTTGAATCTCGTGTTTTGAGTACTCAATTACTCGCACAGCTGAACAAAAAATGTACGTTTTGATGTTCCAAGTTTAACTATGGAAATAAGTCGAGCTATTGCCAGCAAATAGACGATGAAATGCAAACTCAAAAAATTCAATACATCTTTGAGGAAAATCAAAGGTTATCTTCAAATCTATCGCATTTAGAGCTGCACCTTGTAAAGAAACAAGTGCAACACATCTTAGACACGTACTAAGAAGAATACTAAACAGATAAATATTTGAGTCAGCTGATCTTGTTTCATATCTCTTAGTGTTGGCGTGAGGATTTTTCAATCTTAATTACATAGCCACCCACATTGATAGACACTGACATTGACATTGACAGACTCCTTTTTTTGAGATGGAGACTCGCCATAGTAAGATTGTGCACAGTGGTTAGTGTCTGCTCCAGCGAGCTTCTTTGCGTGCACTGTTTCTTGCATAGTAAACGTAGTAAGTTTATGCAAATTAATGACCAGTAGAGGAGCTATGAATGAGCGCAAAAGAGCTTTAGGTAGCCTTAGATGCGTACGAGATGTTGTATAGACCAGTAGACAAAACTATGTTACGTTTCATTCCGGTACTACAAAGGAACTACAAAGCTGATGTAGCTTCCGCGATCTTGCTAATTCCCAAGGAGGTTCCAAAAGTACAAAAGAAATAAAGTTTAGAAGAGTTGAGAATAGAAGAGAAGATACATGATTTTCGAGTTGGAAAAAAGTTGTGTTTTACTGTTTTTAGATGGGCATGAGTTCTTAATTTTTCATAGATTTGACTTCTATTAATAATCGAGGATTACGCTGATTCATGAAGCGTCAAAATGCGCATATGTTTCGGTAGTATGGAAGCGAATCGTGGAAGTCCAGCCCAACTACCCTTCAGTCCGAGGAAGCTTATAAAGTTTTAGCAAAATAGATACCAAATTGACGATTCGCGAAAAGAGAAGAGTACTTGTTAGAAGAAATCTTTCATCACCCTTTTATACGGTGAACGCAATCGTTCAATGATACTTTGTGATTCAAAATGATTAAATAGTATAACAGACTGTTCTGGAAGAATCCATCACTGGGCTGTGTAAGTGTTCATGTTTTGTGCGACTTGAACCCTTTGTGAAGAAAACGGTGTATACATCACTGGTCACTTTGTATGAAGTTGAAATGCACGATCTTGAAAAAAGCCGTTTTGCCAGTTTTCGTTTGCGAAAATTTCTATGATTTACTAGACGCACAGGATTTTGCACAAAAGCGAAGTCGATGTTGTTACATGCTTTATGTGCCACTTTCCATTGAAATTTTTGTTTCCTAACCGAACACGATGAAGATAGGTTTAAAAATGAGTAGTTGGTATTTCATATAAGTCACTATCGCCTTAGCAAAGAAAATTTGAGCTTGTGTAGTCAATAAGTGTGCAAAAAAGTTTGGCTAAGCGTTGTTGAAAATGTCGATTAAGTCCAGTCCTTTTTCGTTTTGTAGATCTCGTCACTGAGACCACAGTGATTTCTTAGCAAATGGTTGAAATTTTGCACTTGCAATTATTGTCTGCCACAAACATCAAACAATATTGAGCAAAGAAAGCACGTACCGCACTTAATAGTATATTACTGATAGAAATCAAACTGCTTTCAAACCATTCTTCCTAATTTGTGAGAAAACCTTTTGCACAACTATTTATCTCAGAATGAAAAAGCTACGAAATTAAGATTTTTGAGTAAGCTTCTCCAAGCTTGAAATTTTCTTCGATAAATGTCTCATACAGTTGCAGCGGTGGAATTTGTCCAAAACTGCGGGATTGTCGGGATTCGCGGGATTGTCGGGATTCGCGGGATTCGCGGGATTCACGACTTCGCGGGATTTGCGGGATTCGCGGGATTTGCGGGATAAGCGGGATTTAGCCATAACTTCATTTAAAATAGCTTTATTTGTAATCTGAGTGAAGATTTGGCTTCAGCTTGATGAGACGAATCTTTTGATATACGGTATGTCCTTAGTTCATAGTGACGGAGTAGACATACAATGATACCTTGTTGTTTTCTACGTTAAGGCTTTTGTGAACATTTATCACAGTGTAAATCGCGTATAGGAGGTTCTGGTACGAAGCTCTCGTTATCGAAAACTATCGCGAAAAATTGGGCAGTTTTTATCTACCCTTATCGCTGATATAAGCATTTTATCAATTATCACTGATAATAACACATTTTTGGATCATTTTTTGCATATGGTAAGGAAAGTACTGTAGGAAAAGCTGTGTGAATTTCTATCGTTCTTTCTCTCATTATAAGTGATCTACAGGCTTTTCTAGTTCTATTGCACGGTGCAATTGGTAGATCCCTCGCTGCAGCAATCGATCGATTTCTCATCGGCGCATGCCATTGCTGCCAATTCTTACCTAGAATGGCATTTTTGCTTCAACTCGCTTCACGCCGAAGCCTGGGCTGAAATTCTGTACCTATATGGAAGATGAACGTGGAAATCGACCGCATGAATTTAAGCCATTCTTATCTGTCGTTGTCATTGATATCATCATTTTATCATTTATCACTGACGACACAAAATTGGATCATTTTTGATATACAATAAGAAATGTACTTTAGAAAACGCTGTGTGAGTTTTTATCGCTCTATCTCTTATAGTACAAAACCACTCACAGAACATGCAAAATTTCCGGGAATTCCGCGAAATTCATGTGAATCACGCAAATTACGCAGGGCCATAACTTTTTTATGGATGAGTATATTCAAAACCCGAAAACAACGTTGTATTCAGCTCGTCAAGGCAAATCTTTTGATATACGATTGTCTCCAATATCTTGTTTTCAATAATCTTGAATTTGCATGCCGACGCCTCTTCGCATGGGTGTAACGCAACAAGCATCACACATAGGAGACTGCCATGGGCACCGTTCGATAGTACTCTTTCACTAGATCGGCGAGCCTCAGGGCGTAGAACGAGGAAAAATGAATCACCCAAATTTCTTTGAAAACTTGCTCATAGAGGTTATCTGACCTGCTGATTACGAAAACCACATCTGCTTAGCAGTAGAGCTTCTCATTTTAGGGTCACTGTGGGCAAAATTTGAGACAACACGATTTTCCAGAATTCACCAGCTCTTCTATCTTTTCTCAAAAAGATTCTCCGGTTGCTTCTTAGCGCTCGATAATCTGCGGAAGCAGTACAATCCAACAGTGCTTAATAGAGTCTTTCATGTTTGATGTGCGCTGCGTTGCGACCTTGTGATATACGCGCGCAGAAAATTTTGAAAAAAATGAAAACGAAACTTCAAGAACATGCTGTATACAGTAAGATTCGACTTGACAAGATGAACACAAATCTTCTTTCTGATTTCGAAAATGTTCATTCTAAAGAAAGTTACGGCTAGTAAAACTTGGAACAGCTTAATTTTTCCAGAGTTTATCAGCTCTTCTATCTCTTTTGAAAGGGAGTCTTCGGCTGCTGTTTAGCGCACGATAATCTAGTGAAAGAGTACTATCGAACGGTGCCCATGGCAGTCTCCTATGTGTGATGCTTGTTGCGTTACACCCATGCGAAGAGGCGTCGGCATGCAAATTCAAGATTATTGAAAACAAGATATTGGAGACAATGGTATATCAAAAGATTTGCCTTGACGAGCTGAATACAACGTTGTTTTCGGATTTTGAATATACTCATCCGGAAAAAAGTTATGGCCCTGCGTAATTTGCGTGATTCACATGAATTTCGCGGAATTCCCGGAAATTTTGCATGTTCTGTGAGTGGTTTTGTACTATAAGAGATAGAGCGATAAAAACTCACACAGCGTTTTCTAAGGCCCCGGTCAGACTTCACGCGACTTAGTCGTCGCGATCTAATCGCCAAGATTTCCATTCATTTTCATTTCACATTCAAAAATGTCGGGCTGGAAAAGTATCACAACCGAATGCAAGTTGATCGGCATGGAATGATGTTGTAACTGTTGTCTCGTTGCGACTCAGTCGCGACGATCAAATCGCGTGAAGTCTGCCCGGGGCCTAAAGTACATTTCTTATTGTATATCAAAAATGATCCAATTTTGTGTCTCAGTGATAAATGATAAAATGATGATATCAATGACAACGACAGATAAGAATGGCTTAAATTCATGCGGTCGATTTCCACGTTCATCTTCCATATAGGTACAGAATTTCAGCCCAGGCTTCGGCGTGAAGCGAGTTGAAGCAAAAATGCCATACTAGGTAAGAATTGGCAGCAATGGCATGCGCCGATGAGAAATCGATCGATTGCTGCAGCGAGGGATCTACCAATTGCACCGTGCAATAGAACTAGAAAAGCCTGTAGATCACTTATAATGAGAGAAAGAACGATAGAAATTCACACAGCTTTTCCTACAGTACTTTCCTTACCATATGCAAATAATGATCCAAAAATGTGTTATTATCAGTGATAATTGATAAAATGCTTATATCAGCGATAAGGGTAGATAAAAACTGCCCAATTTTTCGCGATAGTTTTCGATAACGAGAGCTTCGTACCAGAACCTCCTATACGCGATTTACACTGTGATAAATGTTCACAAAAGCCTTAACGTAGAAAACAACAAGGTATCATTGTATGTCTACCCCGTCACTATGAACTAAGGACATACCGTATATCAAAAGATTCGTCTCATCAAGCTGAAGCCAAATCTTCACTCAGATTACAAATAAAGCTATTTTAAATGAAGTTATGGCTAAATCCCGCTTATCCCGCAAATCCCGCGAATCCCGCAAATCCCGCGAAGTCGTGAATCCCGCGAATCCCGCGAATCCCGACAATCCCGCGAATCCCGACAATCCCGCAGTTTTGGACAAATTCCACCGCTGCAACTGTATTATGCCATTCTAGCTTCACACGTGTTTCAATACTGCTCTACAAATAAATTTTGGACTGCAATTACCGATTTTAAGCATGGAAAGTTCCGTTCCGCTGGTCAAATCTCAACTTGTGCAGACTTTTTTGCGTGTCCTTTTGCCTGGTGCCAGTAAGTATTAGAATCATAACTTATAATAACGGGCTAAGGGTGTTTACGTGACTTTGTGTGTGTGTGTGTGTGTGTGTGTGTGTGTGTGTGTGTGTGTGTGTGTGTGTGTGTGTGTGTGTGTGTGTGTGTGTGTGTGTGTGTGTGTGTGTGTGTGTGTGTGTGTGTGTGTGTGTGTGTGTGTGTGTGTGTGTGTGTGTGTGTGTGTGTGTGTGTGTGTGTGTGTGTGTGTGTCCGTCTGTCTGTCTGTAACAAAATTCATAGAGCGAGTTCCAGCCAATGTCCTGAGCCCAAATTTTGCATAGCGCATGCTACCAGCGTAGAACTCCACCATACAAAATCACGAGCAGATTCGTTGGTTGGATGCATCAGAATTTGCGAGTCAGACGGATCCACTTGGCTTCTGGCCCGCAAAATTGGATCTGTATCAACGCTTTTTGCAAAGTCGTGGATGAGTTTGGCATGTTGATGTGCAAGACATGGGCGAAAAAGTGACCAAAGGTCTACTACTATACCAGAACGACGCCAAAAAGAAATGGTTGCGCAAATGGTCAATCCGCCGTGGCATTACCTGACCATTTGAGAGGATTTTTGCATAGGAATATAGCTCACGGTAATTGTTGTCCTTATGGCGACTACCAAGCCAAAAGAAGTTTAAAAACCTTATCAAATTTGCATTTGTTCTTCTGCGAAAAGTTCCATCCACGCGAAATTACCGATCTCACATGAAAAATTCTTTGAAATGAGTAGTTGTTTACATTTCATTCGTGGTAGTCGTCATTGCACGGTGAGTTTCAAAGACATTTAGGCGAGAATAAGTAAAGCATATAAAGTAAGACCAGTGCGAGCCTCTGCGAAGCAGAGGTGACGCACTGGTATGTGTAATATGAACCGCTTAAAACTAAGAGTGACTGCAAAAGTACCTTTCGCAATCAGTCTCAGTTCTTTTAGTTCCTGTGAAATGCGTTCCCCTGAGAAATACAAATGATTTGAGTCCTGTTTAATTACAATTAAGGCTGCATGCATTAACATCCCCCCTGGGGAGGGGATCGCAGCTTAGAAAGAAAGCTACATATCCTGAATCAGATCTGGATTTCACGCTGTATACGTTTCTGTGAGTATTCCTATCATCCTTCACTATGAACACATTGAACAGCAGCGAGAAGCTGTACAAGCCGCATTTTCCATCTTTTGTATGATCCCTGATGATCCCCGGTGCTTTTCTTCAAAGTCATTTTTCTTCCTTCAAAGTTAATGAAAACCTTCCAAAGCTATATTGCTTATCTAACCCAACGGTGCTGAGCATGTTGCTGATAAGAACAGATCAGTTTTTGAAAGATCGAATCTTATATATAAAGCTGAATGTCTGTTTGTATGTATGTATGTCTGTCTGTCTGTCTGTCTGTATGTGTGTACGTATGTTCCGAATAGAAAATTTCATTTCTGAACCGATTCGGACCAAACTTGGCACACATACACTCCGGGCTCCGGCGGGTGTCATAGGCTACTTTTCGTCATCAATCGATATCGATTTTATCGATCTTTATCGATTTTTTTGCCGAGTCCACCTACGGGACTGGAATTTGGCACAGGGGGGTAATCGAGCATGCTGATTACGAATACAATTTTAGTTTTTAGAATTATCCGCTACTTTTATCGATTTATCATTTTTTGCAAAGTTTGACCTACGGGGCTGGGAGTTGGCACAGGGGGGTAATCGAGCATGCTGATTACGAATATGATTTTAGTTTTTAAAATTATCCGCTACTTTTATCGATTTTATCGATTTTTTGAAAAGTTTGAGCTAGGGGCTGGGAGTTGGCACAGGGGGGTAATCGAGCATGCTGAATACGAATACAATTTCAGTTTTAAGAATTATCCGCTACTTTTATCGATTTTATCGATTTTTATGCAAAGTTTGAGCTACGGGGCTGGGAACTGGCACAGGGGTAATCGAGCATCCTGATTACGAATGTAGTAAGCTGTTTTTGAGAATATCCAGTACTTTGTTTTTTAGAACCTTGGACTAGAAGGGTGTATATTGGTACTTGGTAATGCTGATTCAAACGAGGTTACCCTTATTTCTTATCCTCAATCTTGCATCAAAATATTTCTTTTCTCCTATTTAGGACTGGATTTCGGTAAGGGTTAAGCGATTGCGGTTATTGCAAAACATCCTCCCTAAAATAATTCGAGCGCTAATGCTACGCTCAAACGTATTAAAAGTACACTGGTCATTTTTATAAAATCACAACTTCATTTTTTCGGCGAGGTCTAAATTCTGGAAAATATTTTATTTATGAAACACTCTTTTGGATTTCAGGTTCTAATAGACCTAGACAAATTGTTGAATTTTTGCATGCACACATTGTATATGCGGGTAAACATACAAAAATATTTTGAGAAAAAAACCGTTCTTCTAGGGGTTTCAAATTTATTGGGAGGAAATCATGATGGCGTCTTCGAATGAGAAGAAGAAAAAATATTTGAGCAGCACCGCTGGATTGGCCATCAAAAGTTAGCATATACGTGTTTTTGACGCAAGGTCCCAGGATGTCTCTGAAACGAGATACAAACATTTTTGATTTTTCTGTAAAAATTCCGGTTTCACCGAGTGTTGATATATCCGTACGCTGTCAGCCAGTGAACCGCGGGTTCCGCCTCGACTGAACCCGCGGTTCACTGGCCACCGAGGTTGTAGCAAAAATTGAACCACTGGCTCAACACCTCCGTCGAGGTGGCCAAATGGCTCACCTCGACGGAGGTGTTGAGCCAGTGGTTCAATTTTTGCTACAACCTCGGTTGTCCGACAGAGGCAAGCGATGGTTGGTCTCACAACCGACGGTTGTTCCTCCGAATGGAGACAACCGAGTGGTTGTTCCTCCGAATGGAGACAACCGAGTGGTTGTTCCTCCGAATGGAGACAACCGAGTGGTTGTTCCTCCAAATGGAGACAACCGAGTGGTTGTTCCTCCGAATGGAGACAACCGAGTGGTTGTTCCTCCGAATGGAGACAACCGAGTGGTTGTTCCTCCAAATGGAGACAACCGAGTGGTTGTTCCTCCAAATGGAGACAACCGAGTGGTTGTTCCTCCGATGGTTGTCCTCAGACGGGTGGTTGTTCCTCCAAATGGAGACAACCGAGTGGTTGTTCCTCCGAATGGAGACAACCGAGTGGTTGTTCCTCCGAATGGAAACAACCGAGTGGCTGTTCCTCCAAATGGAGACAACCGAGTGGTTGTTCCTCCGATGGTTGTCCTCAGACGAGTGGTTGTTCCTCCAAATGGAGACAACCGAGTGGTTGTTCCTCCGATGGTTGTCCTCAGACGAGTGGTTGTTCCTCCAAATGGAGACAACCGAGTGGTTGTTCCTCCAAATGGAGACAACCGAGTGGTTGTTCCTCCGAATGGAGACAACCGAGTGGTTGTTCCTCCGAATGGAGACAACCGAGTGGTTGTTCCTCCGAATGGAGACAACCGAGTGGTTGTTCCTCCGAATGGAGACAACCGAGTGGTTGTTCCTCCGAATGGAGACAACCGAGTGGTTGTTCCTCCGAATGGAGACAACCGAGTGGTTGTTCCTCCGAATGGAGACAACCGAGTGGTTGTTCCTCCGAATGGAAACAACCGAGTGGCTGTTCCTCCAAATGGAGACAACCGAGTGGTTGTTCCTCCAAATGGAGACAACCGAGTGGTTGTTCCTCCGAATGGAGACAACCGAGTGGTTGTTCCTCCGAATGGAGACAACCGAGTGGTTGTTCCTCCGAATGGAGACAACCGAGTGGTTGTTCCTCCGAATGGAGACAACCGAGTGGTTGTTCCTCCGAATGGAGACAACCGAGTGGTTGTTCCTCCGAATGGAGACAACCGAGTGGTTGTTCCTCCGAATGGAGACAACCGAGTGGTTGTTCCTCCGATGGTTGTCCTCAGAGTGAGGCATCCTCCGAGTGAGGCATCCGATGGTTGTCCTTGGAGGCATCGGATGGTTATCCTCCGAGTGAGGCATCCTCCGAGTGGAGGGATCCTCCGATTGAGGCATCCGATGGTTGTCCTCCGAGTGAGGCATCCGATGGTTGTCCTCCGAGTGAGGCATCCGATGGTTCTCCTCCGAGTGAGGCAACCGTCCGACACGAGGCAACCACCGGAAATGACCGTGCAGCGACGCCTCGCCTTATATATTATTATATTATTATATTAGGCGGCCCCGCCCCTTTTCGAGGGGTATATTAGGCGGCCGATCTCGCCATTGTCGGTCATTCACCTCTGCTAGCCGGCGGCCACTGAACCACCGAGAGCTCTGAGTACCAAGCGAGGACCAAAGATCCAAGGACCTGAGGACCTGATAAAGGACCAAGGATCTGAGGACCAAGCGATAAAGCCTGAAGGCTCTTTCTTCCTCGATACCGAGAAGCCAACAGGCTCTACCTCGAGTAGAAAAGCCCGAAGGCTTCACTTCGAGTACCGAGAAGCCAAAGGCCCTATCTCGACTACCGAGAAGCCTAAAGGCTCCATCTCGAGTACCGAAAAGCCAGCAAGGCTCTACCTCGAGTAGAAAAGCCCGAAGGCTCTACTTCGAGTACCGAGGAGCTTATTGCCTGAAGGCTCTCATCACAAGATGCCGCCGAAGAAGCGTGCATCTATCGGAAGAGTTGATCCCAAGGCCAAAAAGGCCAGGGATCAACGAGAGGCTGAGACCTCGGAGCAGCGCCAGAAACGGCTAGAAGGCAATCGTGCCCGAATAGCCGAGGCGAGAGCAACGCAAACGCCTGAACAGCGTGAAGCAAGTCTCTCGCAAACTCGCCTGCGGCTTGCTGCTCTGAGAGCCTCAGAATCACAAGAAAGCCGTGATTCTCGACTCGCGGATAAACGGTTGAGAACCGCTGAAGCCAGATCCCGGAAGACGGCTGAAGAGCGCCATTCTCGACTCGAAGGCATGCAGTCGAGAAACGCTGAAGCCAGATCTCAAGAGACGGCTGAAGAGCGCACATCTCGGCTCGATGACAACCGAGCGAGACACGCCGAATCCAGGTCTCAGGAGACGGCTGAAGAGCGCCAATCTCGACTCGAAGACATGCGGTCGAGAAACGCTGAAGCCAGTTCTCAGGAGACGGCTGAACAGCGCCAATCTCGACTCGAAGACATGCGGTCGAGAAACGCTGAAGCCAGATCTCAGGAGACGGCTGAACAGCGCGAGTCTCGCCTCGACAGCAGTCGAATGAGGACTGAGGCCTCACGAAGAGCGGAAACTGGTGCAGTGCATTCAGTTAGGCTCGAACGTGATCGTGCTAGACAAGTCCACGCTCGACAGACATCCAGGCGAATAGATCTTCACCTCGCGGCACTCAACTACGATGCCCAGGTAGACTACTCGACCCATCCGAAGGTACTAATCGGAAGGATGGATGTCGTATGTGGTAAGTGTCAAGCCAAGAAGTTCAGAGCCGAACCTCCTGGCATGTGCTGCTCCAGCGGCAAGGTCGATCTTCCGCCTCTACGTGAGCCGCCTGAGCCGCTTCGCTCCTGCATGTCCGGCACCAGTGCTGTGTCCAGGCATTTCTTGCAGAACATCAGGAAGTACAATGCGTGCTTCCAGATGACGTCGTTTGGCACTACAGTTGCCACGCCAGACGTTGAGGAACAGGGCTTCATGCCAACGTTCAAGGTGCAGGGACAGGTCTATCATAGAGTTGGATCCCTGCTTCCTAATGGCAATGATAGCCCCAAATTCTTGCAGCTGTACTTCGTCTGCGACGAGCAGCTGCAAGCAGATCAACGTTGCGGCATCATCGGTGGCACAAGGCCGGACGTCGTGCTAGAGCTGCAAAGAATGCTGCATCAGCACAACGAGCTGGTGAAGGACTTCAAGACCAACCTGGATCGAATGCCTTCAGACAAGTATAAGGTCGTTATCCGTGCTGACAGAAGGCCTGCTGGTCAGCATGAACGACGCTTCAACGCTCCGTCTGTGAACGAGATGGCGGTGGTCTTGGTTGGCGAAGACGACAGCGACGGGCGTGACATTATCATCGAGAAACGTTCCGAAACGTTGCAGCGCGTCTCTGAAACCCATAGGTCGTACGATGCCCTGCAATACCCACTCATGTTTTGGGATGGGGTAGACGGGTATCACTTCGAACTATGGCAGAGGAATCCTAGCACTGGTGCCCCTACCAATAAGAGGGTATCGGCTATGGATTTCTATGCGCATCGCATGATGATAAGGTCCGCGTCCTTCAACCACGTTGTGAAATGTCGCCAACTATATCACCAGTTCATCGTGGACATGTACGCCAAGATTGAGAGTGAACGGCTTTTCTTCATTCGACGCAATCAGCGAAAGCTGCGTGCAGACGACTACATCCACCTGCGGGATGCCGTGGCCGGAGATGGAAATGTCACTGACCTCGGGCAAATGGTCATACTACCATCCTCCTTCACGGGCGGCCCACGCCACATGCACGAGTACACTCAGGACGCAATGGCCTTAGAGCGTACGGGCGTCCTGATCTGTTCACCACGTTCACGTGCAACTCGGCGTGGACCGAAATTGCGGAAGAGCTCTTCCCTGGTGAAGCGCCTTCTGACCGCCACGACATCACGGCGAGAGTCTTCAAACAGAAGCTCACGAAGCTTATAGACGTGCTAACGAAGAGCCACGTCTACGGAGACACTCCCTGCTGGATGTACACCGTGGAATGGCAGAAGCGCGGTCTTCCGCATGCCCACATCTTAGTGTGGCTGAAGGAGAAAATACGCCCAGATCAGATCGACAGCATCATCTCGGCGGAGCTTCCCAGTCGAGAAGAGGATCCTCTTCTATTCGATGTTGTCCTCAAAAACATGATCCATGGGCCATGCGGACCACTAAATCCGAGGTCGCCTTGCATGAAGGATGGCAAATGCACCAAAAGGTACCCTCGGCAGCTGATCCGCGAAACCCAAACGGGAACTGATGGCTATCCTCTATACAGAAGGCGAAAGCCTGATGATGGAGGACATACCGCCGTCATTCAAATGAAGGTGGACCATCAGACCGTAGACGTCGTGGTGGACAACAGCTGGGTTGTGCCATACACTCCCTTGCTCTCGAAAATGTTTCGAGCACATATCAATGTGGAGTACTGTAATTCGGTGAAGTCGATTAAGTACATCTGCAAATATGTGAACAAGGGAAGTGACATGGCAACGTTCGGCCTCGAGCATGCCACTGCACCGTTTGATGAGATCGAACGATATCAAACGGGCAGGTACATAAGCAGCAACGAGGCAGTTTAGCGTATCTGGGTTTCAGGATACACGAACATAACCCACCTGTCACCCATCTACATGTCCATCTAGAGAATGGACAACGCGTCTACTTCACGGCTAATAATGCGCAGGAAAGAGCTGCGCAACCACCTCAAACAACTTTGACGGCATTCTTCCTTCTGTGCCAACATGATCCGTTCGCACGGACTTTGTTGTACTCAGAAGTTCCAAGATATTATACTTGGAACAAGTCAACAAAGAAGTGGGCCAGAAGGAAGCAAGGAGCCGCAGTTCCCGGATATGACGTCAGAGAAGCGAATGTGTTAGCGCGTGTATATACTGTACACCCTAACCAAGCCGAATGCTTCTACCTCAGAATGTTGCTTCACACAATCCGAGGACCGACGTCATTCGCAGCATTGAAGACCATCGATGGAAAGGAATGTGAGACCTACAGAGAAGCATGCCAAAGACTTGGCTTGCTTGAAGATGATCAGCAATGGGACAGAACTCTCGCAGAAGCAGCTACGACAAGTTTCGCTGCTCAACTGCGAAGTCTCTTCGGCATCATCTTGACAGTCTGTCAACCGTCAAACCCTCGAGCACTCTGGGAGAAGTACAAAGAGGCTCTGAGTGAAGACGTACTCAGGGAATGTCGCAGAGAGGCACCCTCTGTAGACGTCGGTTACTCTCCCGCGATATTCAACCGAGCGTTGATATTGCTTGAGGATACGTGCGTGTCGATGACCGGTCAAACTCTCAGAGACCTCAGTTTGCAGTCGCCAATACGCGGAGATGACCAGGCACTCGAGAGCGATGTTCTCCGAGAGAGGTCCTATGATGCCGATCAGCTGACCACATTTGTAGAGTCTAACAGACCTCTTCTTACGGAGGATCAAGAGTTGGTTTAACGTGCTGTTTTGGACACGATTTCCAGTGGCAAGGGTGGGCTACTCCTTCTCGACGCTCCGGGTAGAACAGGGAAAACGTTTCTCATCAATCTCCTACTTGCCGAGATTCGCAGACAAGGAGGAATCGCAGTAGCAGTGGCATCCTCGGGGATTGCCTCAACACTGCTAGAGGGAGGCCGAACTGCCCATTCAGCCTTCAAGCTTCCTCTGGATATTGCTCATGTAGAGCACCCAGTGTGTGGGATAAGCAAGGGCACAGGGAAAGCCAAGGTGCTACAGGAAGCCAAACTCATAGTTTGGGACGAATGCACCATGGCGCATAAGAAGTGCCTAGAAGCCCTTGACAACACACTACGGAACATACGAGAAAGCAACACGCTAATGGGTGGGGTCGTCGTGTTACTGGCAGGCGACTTTCGTCAAACTCTGCCAGTGGTTCCGCGATCGACTCCAGCAGATGAGCTGAACGCTTGCCTCAAAGCTTCTCCTCTCTGGAGACATGTTCGATCGCTGAATCTCACGACGAACATGCGAGTCCACCTCCTTGGCGATGAGACTGCCCGAAACTTTGCGCAACAGCTGTTGCTTCTTGGCGAAGGCAGAATTCCGGTCGAACCAAGTTCTGGCTGGATTACCTTTCCTCCAGACTTCTGCAATATGGTTCAATCGGTGGGAGAACTGATCGAAAAGGTCTTCCCAAACATTGCCACCAACTTCAGCAATGGGGACTGGATTTGCGAGCGAGCAATTCTGGCACCCAAAAATGAGCAAGTGGATTCTATCAATGCTCAGATTTTAAACAGCCTACCTGGACCGGTATCAACGTACACGTCCTTAATACCATGGTTCAGCGTGAACAGGCTGTTTACTTCCCCACTGAGTTCTTGAATTCACTCCAGCCCAATGGGATTCCACCTCACAGACTTGATCTGAAGGTTGGTTTGCCAACCATGCTCCTTCGTAACATCAACCCACCGAGGATGTGCAATGGTACAAGGCTTTGCATCAGGGATCTCATGCCAAACATCATAGTAGCGACCATATTGGCGGGGAAGTTCAAAGGCGAAGTCGTTCATGTTCCACGAATCCCTTTCGTCCCCTCCGATATGCCCTTTGAGTTCAGGCGAGTGCAGTTTCCGGTCAGGCCTGCACTTGCTATGACGATCAACAAAGCGCAAGGACAGTCTCTGCGAACAGTAGGAGTAGACCTGGAAACTCCCTGTTTTTCGCATGGTCAACTGTACGTGGCGTGTTCGAGGGTCGGGAGTCCGGCGAATCTGTACATATATGCGCCCGAAGGGAGCACGGCTAACGTAGTGTATCCCAGGGCGCTAACATAATTGCATGCTGTAGTATAGTGCAGTATTTATTTGTTGCATGCCATTTCTATTGGAAAATCCAAAAAAATTGGAAAATACAAAATCCAAAAAAATTGGCGGCCAGCGGCGGTCAGGGCAAGTGGGTGGGACAAACAAGAAGCTGGACAGATCCAGTAGAGCTTCCCTCCTTACTGATGAGTTCCGGGGAAAGCCTAGGACCTGTTCAGCCAAACCGTCTGAGGGTAGGAACGAAACCGTACATCCTCATCTTGAGGAACGAAATGGAAGGACGACTATCGGCATCGGCTGCCTCTGTTGAGGACAACCATCGGTCAAACATCGGTTGCCTCTGTTGAGGACAACCTCGGTTGCCTCTGTTGAGGACAACCATCGGTTGCCTCTGTTGAGGACAACCATTGGTACAACCATCGGCTGCCTCTGTTGAGGACAACCATCGGTACAACCATCGGTTGCCTCTGTTGAGGACAACCATCGTACCAACCATCGGTTGCCTCTGTTGAGGACAACCTCGGTTGCCTCTGTTGAGGACAACCATCGGTTGCCTCTGTTGAGGACAACCATCGGTACAACCATCGGTTGCCTCTGTTGAGGACAACCATCGTACCAACCATCGGTTGCCTCTGTTGAGGGCAACCATCGGTACAACCATCGGTTGCCTCTGTTGAGGACAATCGTACCAACCATCGGTTGCCTCTGTTGAGGACAACCATCGGTTGCCTCTGTTGAGGACAACCATCGGTACAACCATCGGTTGCCTCTGTTGAGGACAACCATCGTACCAACCATCGGTTGCCTCTGTTGAGGGCAACCATCGGTACAACCATCGGTTGCCTCTGTTGAGGACAATCGTACCAACCATCGGTTGCCTCTGTTGAGGACAGCCATCGGTTGCCTCTGTTGAGGACAACCATCGTATCAACCATTGGTTGCCTCTGTTGAGGACAGCCATCGTACCAACCATCGGTTGCCTCTGTTGAGGGCAGCCATCGGTTGCCTCTGTTGAGGACAACCATCGTATCAACCATTGGTTGCCTCTGTTGAGGACAACCATCGTATCAACCATTGGTTGCCTCTGTTGAGGACAGCCATCGTACCAACCATCGGTTGCCTGTGTTGAGGTCAACCATCGGTTGCCTCTGTTGAGGACAACCATCGGGAGTTGGTACAGGTGTAAGTAATTGAGCATGCTGATTAGCACAGCGAGAATAGGGAATTGGCATATAGAAGTGGGCACAGAGAAAGGCTGTACAGGGATAGGGCTGTGACCTTTATTATAGGTTTTGACAGGGCCGGGCGGAGCCGGGTAAGCCAGCTAGTTTTTCAATAAATCCCAACTTTCGACTTGTGGGGTTCATCGCAAATTTCATGACTTCAATACATCGTTTGTTCTTATTAGCAACACGCTTAGCACTGTTGGAGTGGATAAACAGCACAGCTTTGCAATGTTTTTATTGACTTTAAAAGAAGGAAAATTACTGTAAAGAGAAGACGGTCGGCCGCCGGGGATCATCAGGGGACAGAAAGCTGGAAAATGCGACTTGTACAGCTTTTCGCTCCTGTTCAGTATGTTCATAGTAAAGGATGGTGGGAATACTTACGGATAGGTAGACAGCGTGAGATCCAGAAGTCTGGAGCTTTAGGATATGAATCTTCTTTGTAAGCTGCGATTCCCTCCTCGGCGAGAATGTCAATGCATGCGGCCCTAACAAGGGAAGGATACTTGGTCACCGTAGCCATCCGTAATGATCCGAATACTGTCTTCGAATATCTGCCGAACGATAACCTGGCTGAAGTTTTGATTATTCTTGCATGAATAAATTGAACTACTGCGGAGGTCAAAATGGTCAAAAATTAATTTTTCCTTTTCAATTGCTGAGTATGATTTATATATGTATTATGTACATCAGTAACCCTTTTAAGATTCTCTTCTGTAGCCTCAAGCGATAATCTAGAACAAATTTGGTGGTTTTAGCTAACCGAAAATACGCAAATTTTCAACGAAAAAAAGTTCATAACTTTCTTTAAAAGATCGTTTCGCAGATATCGAGCACAGATTTAGAATCAGCGTTTCGAGAAGCATCTTAGGTATACATCGTATTGCAAATGGCCACGGTCACCGAGATCCTTTTCTTGTAAGACGAATGCCTGGACGGCGAGGTTTGATTGAACATTGTTGTTGTAGAGAAGTAAAACAGAAGTTTTACACTACGCTTTCACACTATATTATTTGGTCACGAATGTTGTAAAGGTACAGTCGAGAAGATTTTTAATTCCTTTAATATAGATTTACTATACTGCGCTTGCGGTGCAGGGAGTTTGCGGTAAAATTTGCGCGTAGACAAATAGCTACTTCAGTAAACTGCACTAACGCGCAAATTGCCGGCATTTTATTCGTAGGCGGTTGCCCAGTTTCACCGCAAATCTCGGCAGGATATTGAGTGCAAAAATTTACTGAACTGTAGTGCAACTTTTGTAACGCCTATTATCGGAACCCTGTAAGTGCAGGATCCGAAATTAGACAATAGAAAAGAAGTTGCATCGATAGTGGCAAATATGCCCAATATTCGCACATTTCCTTCTAAGCAAGGCCCAAACAGATTTTCAGCTTTTATATTTTAATCACTTGGACTCTTCCATGCCTCGAGGTGCAGATTACACTGAAAATCCTGGGTAGATTGCGGAAGGCGACAATCTCCAATTTTGTGCCTGTCAGAAACTCTCCGGTGTCAAAGTGACGATGGGGACTACGGGGGTGGGGCAGATAAGAAATCCGCGAAAGTCATTGAGACGGATGATACACTGCCTCCATTTTGCGCCGGTTGTCGCCTTCCGCTGCCCCTGAAAACCCTGGAAAGTTCTGTTTCGAAAATCTTATTGGCAAGCATGGACAGTTTTGCAAGCGACACAGTAAGACACTACTCAGCTGTGTTTGCCACGTCAAAATGCAATCCCTTGCAGGAAGGGAAGGTGCGGAGTAGGGAGAGATGCTGGGGAGAATTTTTGCTGGAGGTCCATTTTTCTGTTGGTATAGAGGAACGACTTAACATAGACGCTTCTTTCTAGGGCTGCTTGTAGACTATGGGCCGCATGCACTAACATCCCGCGGGGAGGGGATCGCAGCTTAGAAGAAAGCCTCATGTTCTGAAGCTCCAGTTATCTGGATTTCACGTTGTGTGCGTAACCGTAAGTATTCCTACCATCCTTCACTATGAACACATTGAAACAGCGAGAAGCTGTGCAAGCCGCAGTTTCCAGCATTTGCATGATCCCTGATGACCCCGGCGCTTTTCTTTGAAGTTATTTCTTTCTTCAAAGTTAACGAATAGTTTCCAAAACTGTGCAGATCATCTAAGCCAACACTGCTCAGCATGTTGCTGATAAGGACAAGTGATGTATCGGAGCCATGAAATTTACGATGAACCACAGGTCGAATGTTGTGGTTTACCGAAAAATTCGATTTTCTAAAAACTCATTTGTTCTCATCAGTAACATGCTTAACACTGTTGTGTTAGATAATTAGCACAACTTTGGAAGGTTTTTTAACTTCAAAAAAAGAAAAATGACTTTGAAGAAAAGCAGCGGGGATCATCAGGGATCATACAAAAGATGGAAAATGCGGCTTGTACAGCTTCTCGTTATTGTTCAGTGTGTTCATAGTGAAGGATAGTAGGAATACTTGGGGGCAGGTAGACAGCGTGAAATCTAGATATCTGGAGCTTCAGAACCTGAAGCTTTCTTCTGCGATCGCCTCCCCGCTGGAATGTTATTGCATGCGGCCCTATATTTAGTTTGCGGGATCTTGATTTTGGATTCTTCATCTTCTAAGCTACACATTTTTGAAAGCCAAGTCGTCTTCTTCTTACAGAGTACTCCAAAAATAAAAACAAGTTACTTGCGTTAAGATGCGTGTCGCGGCCAGTTCTTGACAAGAAGTGGCACCAGCATCAGCAAACTTCAAAAAATTCATCTTTTTGTGAAAGCCAGCATGCCTTCGGAGCGATTAAGAAGCAGAAGTATCATAGAAACGGGAAAAACACTAGAAGACATCAAATGCAGTTGGTATAGAACTAAAGATGTCATTGTCAGCTTTGACGCCATGTTGTCTTCTTCGCAGGTTTAGAGCAGCAAACTCAGATAATCGCTGGAAGCAGGTGGCCGTGCGAATTTTGAGCAAGCGGGCACCGGAAAAATATTAGGTTGTCCCAAAAGTAAACTCCTTTTTTTAATAATTTAAGCTGTTTTTGTTTACCAGTAAGCTTAGGCTACCATTCGATAGAGCAAATCAAGCTCTACAAAATGACTACCAAGGATCCATCTAAGCCACATTCCGTGGAATGTTTGAGGCCAAAATCGAAAAAAATTTTGTCACCTGGAAGGATTTCTGCGATTAAAAATCCTACAGACCTCCAACTTGGTCATTATATAGTAGGCACATACAACTTGGTCATTATATAGTAGGCACATAGTAGTACTCAGATATGCCTTTACCGAATTTTTTCCAAGCATAGAAATCGAGAAACGAAAATTGTCCAAAAATGGCAAAATTCGCCCGCAGCCCCTCACATATGTCATTGTATACTACAAGCTTTAGTAAGTGTAATTTTAAAAACTTACCCTTGCAAGTGCTCTTATATTTGAGAAATACCATGTTTCACATAAAAAACCGAAAAAAGTGGCATTTTGGCGTTTTCGGACCATCTTTTTTCCTCAATTTCGAGCCCCTAAAAACCCGCTAAATACATTTTTGAGTACTACTATATGTCTACTATATAAAGACCAAGTTGGAAGTCCGTAGGAATTCTCTGAAAAGAAACCCGATTTTTAGGGTAGCTGAGAAATCTTGATTTTTGGCCCCAAATTTTAGATGGATTACGACTTAGATGGATCTTTGGTGGCATTTTTGTAGAGCTTGCTCCGCTCTATCGAATGGTATCTTAAGTCTGTTAGGAGAACAAGAACCGTTCAATTTATTTGAAAATGGAGTTTATTTTGGGACAACCTAATAGTCCGCTAATTTCTTGCGGTCCGCCTGCGGAAATTTGGAACAATTTTGGCCAATTTTTGGACGAACACTCGGAGAACTATGCTGTCTTTCTGCGGATGGGTGGCGGTTCAGACTTTCCGCGAGAATATGCGGGATTGTTGGGGCCGCACGGTCCTTCGTGGAGGACCGCGCAGCCCCTAGGTACTTTCCGCTGAGAGAAGGTACCTCAAACTTGAGTAATCAAACCATCAATGACACCTCTGCCATGTAGAGTCTCACCTTTGCTCGGCGTACGCCCGAAACTGCTTCAAAATCGTCAAAGCGCCAGCTTAAAATTTGACCAGCGCTCGCTGAAAGAGATTATTTGACCAGCGCCTGCAGAAAATTCTGTGCTGCTGCCCGCTGGCAGAACATTAGACAGTAAAGGAAGTGCCGCCCGCTGAAGGTTTGGCCATGGTTTGGCCATGCCCCAAAATTCTGCTAACCGCCTGCAGAAAAACGCGAGTTTGCGGACCGCCTGCCCCCGGCGATTATTTGAGAGGGTGGTTGAAGAGACAGAGGAGTTAGTTTATGGGATTCAGGATTTAGCTTGATTTTTTTTGAAAAAGACAAAATTATGAGGGGAAGAGAAGTTAATCACTTTGCCTTATTTGGGCGGCTATATCAAGCTTACTAGTTTACGAAGCCGCTCAACTAAAAAAATTTGTTCTTTTACAAAGCCTTCCCGTATATTTCATTTTCCCATTCTGCATATATTGCACTTGATATTACCCGTACGTTACGTCGATGCCTGCGAACAAACTATTTGCTTGATTCGAGCACAGTTTTGATTTCGCGTGCTTGTGATTTGAGGATATTGGAGCTTAAAATTGTTGGTTCTGCGAATGGTAAGAGGATGCAACATGGGGGACATAAGCTCGAGGTCCATTAAAGAAAGTAGAACCCGGAGTGGGGTTTTCTAGCGAATATATGCTTTTTTTCGGAAACTTATCAAGCGACACTCTACCTTTGGTTTTCAAACCCGAGCCGTGGTAATACCTGCCCGCGTGCCACCGGCTATCCTGGTAGCAGTCAGCCTCATAGGTACCTGCATGACATACGTGGAGCGCGCTTGCACCGTCTTAGCTCTTTTTCTCGCTCTCACTTTTATTATGAAAATCTTATGCCTTTCTTCTCGTTTGGAAATATTGCCCTCAATTTTCTGTTCTCGATGTAAGCGGACCAAAAAAGCTGTTGATTCATCATCATGCCTTTTGTGCTCCAGAAGGTTGAACACGAAATCTATTTTTTTCACTTGTATTTGAGATTTGAATTACTTTTGAGGAATAATTCTCATACTTTCATATAAGAAAATGGAAGGGTTCTTTTGGCCTACGTAAAACGAAAAGTTTCTTCATCGTTAAACCTGTTTGAAGGCCAGGACTGTTCTATATCGGAATGCTTACTTTTCATTTTACGTAATTTGAGTTTGCCACTTTACGAAAAAAAAGGTTTCTGGAAAGCATTATCAGTTCTCCTAGCTATCACGTTCAATTTTACACGCAACACTGTATCACTCGCATAATTACTTCAACTAGGGTAGAGAGCCGCTCCGGGATCACGTTTTTCTGGGGTTCTTTCAGAGCCGAGTAAAAGTCTGCGCGTTTCCTTCGCATTTCCATCTCTGCAATGAAAATGCACTACTGAAAATCTAGCACAGAAAAAGGAACATCAAGCGAAACCAAGCGTACTATGAATACTGAGCAGGTCTCGATAACTTATAAGCAAGCTGGATACCTTTTTTGGGGCAGAAAGTAAAGGAATATCGTTTTTGCGGTTCGGAAAACACAAGTAAGATTAGTTTTTCTTCAGTCGACATTTCGTTTTTCAGGTTTATTTGTCAACTCGGATAGGTGTCAACTGCAATTTCCTCACACTTTGTGAAAGTCAGTGCGAATGTCGCTTTTTGCATCAAAATCGGAGCCCTGATACTGAGTTGCAACTACCCATACTCTCCAACTCCTCCTTTATTGAGTTGTGTGATTAAGCTAGACTAATGGTTTGTTGCCTTAAATGTACAATTCACACGCCCCTGCATAGATTTTTTTGAAGAAAATTACTGCAAGATTTTCAGAAACGCCCTGGCTTTCCTACCATAACACACTTTTAACAAGGGAACGATACTTAGTGTCCGTGGCCTTTTGAGATGAGATGTATGACATTATACTCGTCTCGAACCGCTGATTCCGAATCTGACTTCCTTTTCTGCTGATCGTTTCTCTGAAAGGAGTTATGGAGGATTTTCGAGCCAAGTTCGGCCATCGAGGGAAATACGATCGAAGGGCCGATGTCTAAGGTAGACTGTGGTGTAGTGGTTAGAGCGATAGCCTAATAAGTTAATGCAAGTGTAGGTTCGAGTCCTTTTGTGTTTTTTAGTTTTGCATTGCCTCAGCTAATCTTCTTTTTGAAGTTCATCCTCGAGGTAAATGCATGCCTTTCCTCTTCGAAAAATATGAAAAAATTCGGAGAAATAGTTACCGTTTGCCTAAAGTGTAGCTATTGATCACAATTCGAGTTAACTCGAACAAAATCCGTGGTATGCCGCAGGCTACCTTGATGGGCATCCTGGTCAATTCCAAACCCTTGTACAATAATGCTTTTCGCGTGAATTGCTGTGTGAGTGCGAGAAAGCCAACTGCAACGACTTATTTTTTATCCGGTCCGCTCACTGCGAGCATCTCCTATGTTTGTCATAGATTGTCATAAATGTCATCTCCTTTCACTTTGTCATAGATTGCCATCACTGTGCTTAACATGATTTCCCATTCATTTTCATTCTTGTAAGCACCTTTCAGAATAAATATAGGAAGCACTCATATAAAAATGACTCTTTGTTGGTTTTTTTTTGAAGAAGGGCATGCATTCACTTCGAGGATGCCTAACCTTCAAAAAGAAGATTAGCTGAAGCATTGCAAAACTAATAAACACAAAGAAATTTAAGCCTACACCTGCACCAACTTATGAGGCTGTCGACGAGCGGCTCAGTGGAATCGGAACAGAAATCCATTGCTGGAAAGAGGGAGAATAGATCGTGCACTGAACACTGTTAATCGTTTGTTTACCTTTATCTTTTTCTTTTTCCTTTTTAAGAATAAGTCTCAAACTGGCACGAACTTTTGGACCGGACTAATAATAAATAAAATGAGCATCGATGTAGCATGTAGGACTTCTATTCAAAACTGCCTCCTTGGTATGCTAAGGGAGCGTAGATGCAAATTTGTGAGTGCTTAAAACAAAATCAGTCTGCCAACATGCTCGGAAAACGAAGAGTAGAATAAGATTTGAACAAGATTCGTACTCCAATAGTTGTGCCCATGCGAAGTAAATTATAGCAGTAACGTTGGGAGACCCTTTTGTCTCTGGTTCCTGCACTTGGCTTATTTGCAGTACCAGCTTTAACCTGATGGTGCTCATTTAGCCATGACCAGCTATGCCATAACTTACTGCGTTGAAAATTAGTCATGAAGTTACAGCTCGAAACAAAACTCTGCAAAATATGCTTCAGTTTGCAGCAACCTAACGCTTGCTTCTGGCTTATGCAGCAATAGCAACTCCCTCTGTTCATCTGCTTTAGAATCGCAGTAATTTCTGTATGTTTTTGAAAACAGATCTAGCCTACACGAGTAATCGTCCTGCATGCTCCTCATGTCTTAATCAGAAGTGTACAAGATTGCATCCTAGTTACAAAAGCAATACGTATGCCACAACGAAGTCATTACTTCATCACTTTTATTCCTGTCAGCTAAAAGGTCCATCACTTCTATTCCAGTTATGTTAGAAAATTTTGTGCTTAACTTCGCATGGAAAAATTTTTCAGTCAAATTTTGGCGATGCGGTCATCAAAGATAATGTGTCCTAGGTGAAATGGAAGAAGCATCCACAGTCACAGAGATGATATATAATTGATTAGTCATATAACATGACTAGTACGAGGCATCAGCTATGAACGAGAGAAGGTGCAATAAATTAGAGACAGTGAGAGACATCATTAAAGCAGATGAAACAAACCAGCAAAAAGTTGCCTCGAATTCTTACAATCTAGTTAGTCAAGTAAAATGACCCGTATTCTGGATAACACTCTCCTTGTCATTTGTGATTCTGGTTCACTTTGAATTCATAAAGCAAACAGCTGCTATGTACATAAACACGACAATTTCTCTGTTGCTCCTTTTGCATTTACCATACGGAGCAGCGCTCAGTGGGGTTCATGGGACTTCCCACCTCACATCTAAAAGCTGCAGCAAATTCAGGTTGATTGGCAAGCACTTGGTTAACCCTGCAATGCGGTGTTTATAGATCGAGCATAGATGCAAGACAAAGTTCACTAACCGATAACGCTGCGGAGCATGGGGGTCGGTAAGAATGAGGTTGATCAAGGCGTCATTTGTTGAGTGCCCACACCAAACCTTAGGAGGACCACTGTTTCGTGATTTTACTTTGTGTGAAATTAAGTGTTACCGTAGCATAGCCTAAGAAAAACATCTGCTCATTATTATATTGTTCTAAGCCTCTAATTCTCTCTTCTTCTCCACCATGCTTTTGCAAATAAGCTTTGTAAGCCTGAACAAAATATTTGAAGCGTGGTAGCTGACTGATCTACGATGTTACCCTATACGCCTGTTTTACTCCACCATTGTCGGCAATATTCTCTCCTTGAGTGAGTTTGCCGTTGATTTTGAGACCGGTTCCCGGCACCTTAATCAGTGTTCTTGTATTGAGGCAGAACGCGCTCTTGAATCTGCTAACCTCAATCTTCCCGTATTGCTTGATTATGCACTGAGCTCGATCCTCGAATTTCTTCTTCACCTCCGCGTCCCACCACTCACGAAGATTACCAATAGCGTCAAACTGACGTCCTAAATTGATTTCACATTGATAGGGGCCTCGAAGGCTGCAGAATTGCAGTCCTATCCGAAGGCTACTATTAGCTCTCTTTTCTACAAATAATGTATATATTACCTTGATCATCAAAACCATGGGTAATTTCATGCCCGATGACCGCTCCAATCCCTCCATAGTTCAAAGCTCTATAAAGAGACAGAATCTGTTAGGTATCAAAAGAATTATGAGTGTTAGTTTTTTCTACAGTTCTTCTCTAAAAAATGCAGAAAACTCGGGTTTCCACAACAATATGCATCACTGGCATAATGTTGTAAAATGCAATAAGTTTTTGTGCCATACAACATAGTACTTTTCTCTATCAAAATAAAAAGAAAAGTGAGTGATAAAATTATTCTAATGCTCAAAGGATATTAGTTTGAAAAGAGATATGCGCTCATTTGCACAAAGACTACTTAAAGGCACCGTCCACCCAAATTGGGGTCGATGAGATTGTGATGCCTAACAGTAGTGGGGCCTCCGACTGTATACTTGCCCAACTCGCGCCGTGAAGTTGCTTCCGAATCGAGAAATTTGCTTCGAAAATCCCTTTGGGTAACGGACTCGCCACGTTGGCTCCTCGCCTTTGAATGGGCGTGACGTCATCCAGCCTCCGTGCATACCCAACCAAGCCTCGTCTTGGAGAACGTGCCCTGCGGGTTCTGCGAAACAGGGAGTGTCGGAGTTATGGATTCTCGAATCAATATTTGGAATCAAGGACATGAGAAAGCCCCGGAACGACAAAAATGCGGAAATCGAGAATTTGGGTGGACGGTAGTCTTGATTTGT
The DNA here is from genome assembly GCA_958299035.1 of Cylicocyclus nassatus. NCBI lineage: Eukaryota > Metazoa > Nematoda > Chromadorea > Rhabditida > Strongylidae > Cylicocyclus > Cylicocyclus nassatus. Next base: position 46,341,288 of record CATQJL010000316.1, on the reverse strand, counting down.
GAACCGAGTACTAGAGTGATACACAAGTTTGGTGAAGGGTTAGGATAATAAAACAATCTGTTCTTTCTATTTCGAAGGATTGTTGTGAAATTTTATATACTACAAGAGCTAGTTTTAATCACCTGGGGAAGGTGTGATGGAAGAATGGAGCTTGGAGTATGGCAGCAGGAAATTCTGAAAATTTTGATAAAGTCCAGAACCGATAAGAAAGAGCTGTGTTCTCACTAATGGAATTGGAGGTCGATGAGTAGTAAGCATTCACTACAGCAGAGTTAAAATTGTACTCGGTACGGTCCACAGGTTTCGTCAGTCTTCTGAAGGAGTACTCGATTCCCCATCGCGCCACTTTTTCCAACATTTCACTGTACGAATCAGTGTCACGCACGTCCAACTGAAGTGGCATGTATGCTTTCTCAAATAACCATTCATGGCGTTAGCACTCACACCGTCATAGTGCTCGTCGAGCTTTTCATCATCTAGGATAAAGTCTGGATAGGCTATTTGGCGCAGCATTTGGTTCGCCTTGTCCAAAGCTGTCTGCAATAATCATGTTTGGTAAAATTCCATCTTGCTCAGAGGCGCACAGCTCTAGTTTGGTCGTCCATCCAATTGTTAGTGCTGAGTATCCCGCGAAATACTTCCTGTAGGTCATCGATCATTTCCAGTGTGACATTTTTCGACTCCTAAACTAGTCGTCGGCTGAATCAAAAAAAGTAAGCATGGTGTTTATATACCTGATCAAATGCTTTCCTCACGTATATCGCCCCGGTAGCGTATTGCATCCGATGCATAGTGTGACTAGTACAGTCTTTCCATCGTGGTGCTTTCTGCTGTTTTCCATACATGACCTTATGGAATTCCTAGAATAAAAAAGAATTTCAATTGCTATATTCTCTTCAAGAGAATATTGATGAAAAGAGTGTAAGCCATTTATGTAATAAGTTTATGACACTTTATTTCTTACTTGTGCAATGTCTTCATAGGTTTCTCCCATCTCTCCTGTCCAGCTTGAAGAATACCGCATAAAAACGTAGTTTGTAATCACACGTGGATCTGTTGATCGCAATAGTTCGCTGATTCTGAAATTATATGTCTTACTTGGTTGCATACAAAAATGACAAGGCTTCTCAGAGCAGTTCTACCTTCTCAAATAATCAATTTCTACGATGAGTATCTCTGGATTTGAATTAAGGTACTGGTGTGAAGCGAAAGGAGCAACGGCAAAGAAAAATCGCGACCAGTCGACCTAAAGGTAAGAATTTCTCTTATGATTGAGTTTGATGGCTTGGTTGACATATTGAAACACCCACCAAAGGCATAAGTTTCTGCATATCACTTAGACGACGGATGTTATAAAGTTCTGTGTAG
>CATQJL010000316.1:44833182-44877130 GCA_958299035.1 Cylicocyclus nassatus | reverse complement strand
AAGCAGTGGTATCAACGCAGAGTACTGTATGACATACTGATCAAATCTGTTCACATTGGTTAATGGTCTTAATGTGCTGGATTTGGAAATAAGGTAGATCTGAGCTCAAGCTACGAAGGTGCTTGTGTCGAGACGCAGACTAATTAGAGTCCGACAGTCCCCTCGCCGACTGGGCGGTGCTACCAACTTCAGATGAGCTGGCACTCCCCGGGTGCTCGGTGGTCCCCTCCCCAATTATGTTCCCTCATATTTATATTTATGTTATAACGATAAAATAATCTAGTCCGAACTGTTGTGTTATTACAAAGGAAAGAAACTAAGGGTAGAGGGATCAAGTTAAGAGAATAGCTGACTCTTCAGACTTGACACCTGGATATTCAAATGAGCAGCTGAAGAACGCGCGACCACCATATTCAACTCAATGGGATCCCTTAGGCGAAGTGAGCATATGCAATCAGAATGTCATACAACCACTGAGGGCGGAATTTCGACGAAATACGCGATTTTTACATTTTGAGCGAAAATTATGAGGACGTCTTTTCGTAGGCTCGTAACTCGGCGAACTTTATAGACTGGAGCCTGAGCATGCACCTTTTGATAGCACAGTTCCCAGTGATTTTGACTTGGAAAAGCAAGCAGGCTAGTTTTCTGACAAATTCGCGAAAAGTGCAGGCAAATTTACGAACTTTCGTGACTCAGTTACAGTCACCTCACAATATCTCTACAAAAAGACCCTGTCTTCTTCAAAGACCGCTATTTTCGTAAACAGCGTGTTCGAAAATTTCTTTGGGCGAAGTTTCTTTACAATCCAAGGTCATCGACATTTTGACCAAAACCCATCGGCGAGCTTCAGGGCGTAGAACGAGAAAAAATCGAATCACCCAAATTTCTTTGAAAACTTGCTCATAGAGGTTATCTGACCTGCTGATTACGAGAATCACATCTGCTTAGCAGTAGAGCTTCTCATTTTAGGGTCACTATGGGCAAAATTTGAGACAACACGATTTTCCAGAATTCACCAGCTCTTCTATCTTTTCTCAAAAAGATTCTCCGGTTGCTTCTTAGCGCTCGATAATCTGCGGAAGCAGCACAATCCAACAGTGCTTAATAGAGTCTTTTATGTTTGATGTGCGCTGCGTTGCGACCTTGTGAATATACGCGCGCAGAAAATTTTGAAAAAATTGAAAACGGAACTTCAAGAACATGCTGTATACAGTAAGATTCGACTTGACAAGATGAACACAAATCTGCTTTCTGATTTCGAAAATGTTCATTCTAAAGAAAGTTACTGCTAGTAAAACTTGGAACAGCTTAATTTTTCCAGAGTTTATCAGCTCTTCTATCTCTTTTGAAAGGGAGTCTTCGGCTGTTGTTTAGCGCACGATAATCTAGTAAAAGAGTACTATCGAACGGTGCCCATGGCAGTCTCCTATGTGTGATGCTTGTTGCGTTACACCCATGCGAAGAGGCGTCGGCATGCAAATTCAAGATTATTGAAAACAAGATATTGGAGACAATCGTATATCGAAAGATTTGCCTTGACGAGCTGAATACAACGTTATTTTCGGATTTTGAATATACTCATTCGGAAAAAAGTTATGGCCCTGCGTAATTTGCGTGATTCACATGAATTTCGCGGAATTCCCGGAAATTTTGCATGTTCTGTGAGTGGTTTTGTACTATAAGAGATAGAGCGATAAAAACTCACACAGCGTTTTCTAAAGTACATTTCTTATTGTATATCAAAAATGATCCAATTTTGTGTCGTCAGTGATAAATGATAAAATGATGATATCAATGACAACGACAGATAAGAATGGCTTAAATTCATGCGGTCGATTTCCACGTTCATCTTCCATATAGGTACAGAATTTCAGCCCAGGCTTCGGCGTGAAGCGAGTTGAAGCAAAAATGCCATTCTAGGTAAGAATTGGCAGCAATGGCATGTGCCGATGAAAAATCGATCGATTGCTGCAGCGAGGGATCTACCAATCGCACCGAGCAATAGAACTAGAAAAGCCTGTAGATCACTTATAATGAGAGAAAGAGCGATAGAAATCCACACAGCTTTTCCTACAGTACTTTCCTTACCATATGCAAAAAATGATCCAAAAATGTGTTATTATCAGTGATAAATGATAAAATGCTTATATCAGCGATAAGGGTAGATAAAAACTGCCCAATTTTTCGCGATAGTTTTCGATAACGAGAGCTTCGTACCAGAACCTCCTATACGCGATTCACACTGTGATAAATGTTCACAAAAGCCTTAACGTAGAAAACAACAAGGTATCATTGTATGCCTACCCCGTCACTATGAACTACGGACATACCGTATATCAAAAGATTCGTCTCATCAAGCTGAAGCCAAATCTTCACTCAGATTACAAATAAAGCTATTTTAAAAGAAGTTATAGCTAAATCCCCCTTATCCCGCAAATCCCGCGAATCCCGCAAATCCCGCGAAGTCGCGAATCCCGCGAATCCCGCGAATCCCGACAATCCCGCCGTTTTGGACAAATTCCACCGCTGCAACTGTATGCATACGATAAAAAAATGGTGTGGCTCTCCCCCCCCCCCCTCTCCCTCAAAAAACCTTTCGGACCGCCACTGCGACCACCCTGCTTGCATGGTCAAAACTTATTATTTCTTCCAGGAGTGTCGCTCAACAACTTCTCAATGGTCAAGATGTTGTGCCGGAATCATTCCCCTCTGTTACCATTTATTTTTCGGATATTGTAGGTTTCACGCGAATATCTGGCGAATCCACTCCCATGCAGGTATGAAGTAAAAAGCACTTCTGAATATTTATGTTCTCACTTTAGGTTGTGACCTTCCTGAACAAACTATATACAAAATTTGATAGGATTATTCAAAAATATGACGTGTACAAGGTGAGTTGTAATACAAGAGGTGGATTGACTTAATTTATGTTGTGAATAACGAGCTCAATGCTATAAGGTGGAAACCATTGGTGATGCTTATATGGTTGTGTCTGGCGTGCCTAACTTCAAAGAGACTCAGTTCCACGCGAAAGAGATAGGTAAGTAGCATGTTTGAGGCACCTTCATCCAAATCGAGCGTGTTGAGATTTTGATGCTCTATGATAGCGGGGCCCCTAATTGAGTAAGCTTCCAAATCTCGCTGTAAAGGATGAATTCCAAAGCGAGGAAACCGCTTCAGAAGGTAGAGGCAGCCCGCCCATCAACGTGGGTGGTTTGAAGATAACAAGTCCAAATTGGGCTTTAATTATCCAGAACTGCGTGGACCCTCCCTTCATCATGCTCATCGAAACTGCGACATTTCTATCTCCAGTCCCGCTTTCAAGCTCATTATCTCCAGACAACACATGCTGATGGCGGAGCCAGCATAGCTGTCTACCTTTTGGAGGGGTGTATGTCAAGAGGCGCCAAGATTTTTATCGTCAGATGGATACGAATTAGCGCATTTTTAGTATCTCATGATGTTCTAGCAGCGATTCAATTTTTTATAGATACTATGATCGTCGCATGGGTTGCTCAATCTTACTATTCTAAACTAGATTCAGAACATAAGTGTTGGAGGTCAAAAACCTTTTGAAACAAACCAATGCCGTTTTCGTGAATATTTCAATCAAGTTTCCACCAAAAGCCGTCAAAATTAGCAGGTGGTAGCTTCAGATGCTTAATAAACCAGAGCACTTTGTCTGGTGTTCTTGAAAGACTCGCGCTCTAAACTGAGCTGTTCGATTTTTGACTCCCCGGAGAAATCGCGTCTCTTGACCGTCTCCCCTTCTGGGTGGAAGCGTTTCTCTTGCTCTGGAATTCATCTTTTGCAGCAAGACTTCGATGTTTGGTTATTACTGCCCCGCCATCATATAAAAACCTCAATTTGGGTGGACGGTGCCATTCTTGGACCTTTCTTATTTCCTCTTTTTAGCTCTTATGGCCTTACGACTCTTGCGCGCCGTGCGAAACTTCAAAATTCCTCATCGGCCTAGTGAACAACTAATGCTACGAATCGGCATCCACACCGGCAGTTGCGTTGCCGGAGTAGTGGGGAAGACCATGCCAAGGTATCATTTATTATTACCACCTATTCGCTTCGAGATGAATGTATTTGGCGAGTTTCAGGTATTGCTTATTTGGTGACACTGTAAACACTGCAAGTAGGATGGAAAGCAATGGAGAACGTAAGATTGTCACAGTTTCAGCCATTTACTGATCTTTTATTTTCAGCGCTAAAAATCCACTGCTCACAGCCTACGCGAGATGTTTTGTCAGCCATTCCCGGTTTTGTACTAGAAGAACGCGGTACCTTATCCATCAAGGTGCGTTAGAGCTTTCATATTGGGTTAATTCAACAGTTCTACCCGTTTTGATCACCTTTTGAACTGCCTTGCTAATTCCATAGGAGAAAAGTTTTTTTTAGAAACACTGCTTATATATTGTAAAAGTTTGTTCTACTTTGCATAATACATCATTGCTATAGGTGTTTGTCCTAATTTAATACCTTGGAAAGACAGCAAAACGAATGTCGAATTTTGCCTTTTTGCTCTAAAGCCGTCAATCCGCGGACAAAAATGGTTAAATTCTTCGAATTTTTGTGTTTCCTATTTATTTGTGCTATAAAATGCCTATACTACCGTAATGCCAGTAGGTGAAAGAGTGTGCAAATTTGCAGGAAAAATTTAACAATTCGCTTCAGAATGTGTTCAGCAGCTGGGGACAACATATTTGGAAGTACCGTCTGAAGCTAATTTCAATGATATATTTTCCAAAAAACGGCCAATAAGTTAGATGCCTTCCCTGCTTAGCACAATTTTGAGACTGTAAATTTACTCAGTTGTGGTAATTTCCCGGTCCTCCCGGTTTTTTTGTAGGCAAAGAAGTTCCTCAAAATCTTACAAAAAGAGCTTTACTGCTCAATCGATTATTGGCTACACAACGAGCACTGCTTATGCGGTTACATTACGTTCTAGACTAACTATGGTTTTTCAAAATAGAGGATCGTAGAAGAAAATGTTTGACACTTTTGCGTGAAAATCCTTCTCGTTGCTGCTACAATGATTTTTGGATATGCATAGAATTGCCAAGGATTTGTAGATCGCGAACAATTTTACTTTAAAGATCATTTCTACAAGCATTATGCTGAGCTGAAAGGACTTCAGAAATGGGTAGAATTTTTAAAATAACCAATTACAAGCGAAACCTACTGCTAGCAAACTGCTGTGTGTTCAGGGAAAAGGCCAGATGACTACGTATTGGCTTCTTGATGCTGAAGGCTATGAGCTATCCGATGACGATGACGATCGTGAAGAGCCGGCGCTTGCTCCAGAGATCTTCCCCAGAAATCCGACCTTCAGGACCATGCGTGGTTCTGGATTCGGTCAGCGGTCCCTCGAATGTGATATTTTGACCTTGTTGTTGCTATTTGAAATTGCTCAATCATCTTCTATTTCAGGGCTCAATCGTGAATCAACCATATCTTTATCTACGCAAAAAGAGCAATCGTTTTTGAAGCGACTAATTGGCACTGTGAAGTCGTCGGCTCAGGTAGGCGTTTGTTAATATTCAGCTTAGCAAACATATCATAAGTTCCGCTCCTTATAGCCTAATGTCGAGTCGCAATCCAGTGCTTTTTACTCGGCGATGAATGGTGGAGTTGTATCCATGGGCAACTCATACAAAGAACTGCCTAGTGTGAACGAAGAAGACTTGCCGGGGAAATGCCAAAACGATGCACCCACTAATAAGTAAGTATCTGAACTCTTCATCCCCTGCATCGTGCTTTGTATTACCACATACTCGCAAAATCTCATTTCAATCACTTAGAAGAACGTTCAGCCGAAGCATACGAAGGCCTCCATTTTCATCGACGAGGAACTGCTTCCAGCCCTCAGTCCGTTCGTCATTTCCTAATGAAAATGATGTGGCTTTGAGAAAAAGGTAGTAGTCTTCATGTTTGGAGGAGTCATTCTTGCTTCGAAAGCTTTTTTTCAGATCGACATCTCTTCCTGATGGCGAAGTGTTGAATTTGGATGTAACTGGGCCAATGACGGGTGCAAATTCTACCGCGCCTGTTTCTTCCTACTGCTCACCGTCTACCCGACACGGTGGACATTATGAAGGCGCAAGCGTAGTAGGATCCAACATCGCTCACTCAAGGTTAGTAACTGGCATTTTTTCGTCGGAGGGAGTTATACGGAGGAGCGTTTGCAAGATTTAGCCATGCTCTTTGCCTCATGAGAGCAGAGCTGTGGCGGACCGTGAAGGGCAGGGGGGGGGGGGCATCTCCCGAAAATGGTTCGTGGAATTTCTGAAATTTATCTAAAAAGTTATAAAGTTGTGACTGTTTTTGCTTGCAAATAATTGAAATATTAGGGTGATCCAAAAGTAATGGGGCACCTAGAGAATAGATGCAGTTTTCTCAAATAGGAAAGCTAATTGGAAGTCGAAGTTTTGGCAGATGTTAGTACATAACAAAACCTTCTGATCGAGGTCTATAGTTGGGCACTGTCACATGGCGTTATTTTTATAAGCGCTTAAAATGAAAGCTCATCACTTCAAGCAATTTTGAACTTTGATCAGCAGCGCCGCAGTATAACAAGTGAGCCTATCAAAGATATGTGCGCAGCAATGGGTGAGGGGACTGTCACCAAATCCACAATAGCTCGGTGGTCCCAAGGCTTTAGAATAGAGGATATAGCATTTGGTATCAAAAGACATAGTACTTATTCTCTCGTCAAGGTAATCAAATAAGCTCAACTTTAACAGTTGCTTTCTGATAGTGCTTTTTACGCTCTATCCACACATATGCAAAATACTTCGACTTTTTTCGTTTTCAAAAAATTGTGGTCCAAAACATGAATTTTAGTCTAAAAATCTGCGCCAAACACCCCACATTTTCGAATAAAGTGCCTTTTTTGTATGAAATAGTGGGCATTTTTTGATTAACCAAGTAATCATTAGCAAGAACTTGGAAAGCTCTTTCGAATGGTATGCCATATGTTGAGGGTCCTCCAGGTGCAGCAGCACAAATTCGGATGGCGTGCAAAAAAGTCTGTCTGACTTTTTTGAAGCGCCGCTTGAAGGAATGTCGGTGAGGTGCTGCAAGGTGATGTCAGGATAATCTGCAAAGGTCACTTTATATAAAAGCGTTCAAATTGCTGGTTGTTCATAGCTAATCAGGAAGAAATCTTGAAGAATTTTTCAAAAAAATCCGGGTGCCCCATTACTTTTGGATCACCCTAATAGTTTTTGAGTCCTATGTTATCAAATCTTTGAATCAGTCCTGTCAAAATTTTTCGGGTAAATTTTTTTTCTAATTGAGAAAACCCACCCACCTTGAACGAGATTCCTCGGACTGCCACTGTCTGCTGCATAATAACCTTCTAGAAATGGTTAGATCGTCAACGCGCTCAGAAACTTCTGACAGGCGGCATCATACGTACTTATCACAAGACTTTTGCACCATCATAATGCGTAAACGCAAGGGATTTAGCTTTTCTTTAAAAAAATGCTGAAAAGGACTGAAACGACTGTGTTCCCTCTATGCTCATTGAAAGAGCTAGGCAAATCTGTGCATCGATGGTGGCTCCGGTCACTAATGTGGGTGGTCTGAAAATAGGGAATCCAAAACGAACATCAGTATAGCCAAAATCAACGAAAATTCGATAAGTATAATGAAGGGCGGATTCTCTATAGCTTTGGATACATTGAAAATCAGTTTTCTCTTTGTTATCTCTAAACTCCTTTAGTTGATAAGCGGAGCTACCACTGCGTCCTTTACTTTCTGGAGCGCTTTGTAATTCATCTTCTGCGGCGGAGCTAGGGCCGTTAATCAGTTAGGGAGTGAGCTATTGTACCGCATCGAAATCTCATCACCTGAATTTTGGTGGAAGGCCCTTCCAAACTGTTCGAAAGATCTTTCCGTATTTTTTACTTTCGTCTTTCGATTATATCGATTTTAGTAGCTCCCGCACGATGCAGTCGTCCTCGCCAAGTCCAAGTCATTACCCTTCGTACAAAGATCTCGCTGATCTTCCATCTATACCAAGGTGCTTTGAGTGCTTACCTTTTTGTCTTTTATTAGGAGGTCGCTAACAAAGCGTCGCCGTCAATGTGATCCGTAAAGTTCTGAAACGGAATTGAATCATGTTTGCATTCTTCCACAGAATTACTGCGGCCAACATGAAAACATTTCAGTTCCGTTTCGGAATGGTTTAGGTGGAAGATGTGATGTGTTAGAGCATGTGTAAAATTCATAGCTTCTTAGATATCTGTTCTCTACTAACCATGTGTTCAGGAAACAAGGTATGGCATTCATTGTGCGACCTTCTAGAAAGCGATCGCTGTCTGTTGGTGACAATGTGAAACACACGACGTCGACTCACTTTGACGATGGTTTATCAGCAAAGGTAGATCTTAACGATCCCTTGATTAGTCCGCCAAAACGACGCCAACGCCGACGTTTTAAGAGCAAGGTGGGTATTTGAGCACACTGCATGCTGGTCACTTCAATGTTGTGGAATGGGGTCACAGTATCTCACAAGGAGAGGATACTTAGTCAAAAGCACCATTTCAAAGGAGACATACATCATCTGAAAGCGCTTGAAACGCTGATTCCAAATCGATAGTTTCTAGCTGCGGAACGGTTTTGTAAAAAGAGTTATGAGGGTGTTTCCCTCTGGGGTTGAGGCGCCCTTGAGATGTCGGCTTTTGTCTACGAGCATTATAGAAACACAAAATGGTGTAATGGTAAGTAATCTAAATGAAGATCACAATAAGGATTATAATACTCATATTACTTTGGTTTCTTAACACTTCTAACTTTGATTAGCATCAATATCATCAGAAATGTCAGGCTTTGAGGCTCCAAAGCCATTTATAAGCTTAACTAGTTGGCATACCCGGCTCCGCCCGGGCCTGTCATTATCATATTCGTAATCAGCATGCTCGATTACCCCCCTATGCCAACTCCCAGCCCTGTAGCTCAAATTTTGCAAAAAATCGATAAAATCGATATCGATCGATAACGAAAAGTAGCCTATGACACGCTCCCTGCCCCGAAGTATATGTGTGCCAAGTTTGGTCCCGATCGGTTCAGAAATAAAAATTTCTATTCCGCACATACGTACAGACATACATACAGACAGACATACATACATACAGACAGACATTCAGCTTTATATATAAGATTTTGCGAAAATTGCGATAAAGTGCATGCGAAGGGGTTAAAACCTTGACACTTTCCCTATCAGGCAAGTCACTTACCAGTAGACCAGTTGCCACTAGTTGCTACTCCTCTACAGTGCTCATAGATAAGGGGAGACCTACTGGAGGTCGCCTCAAACCTAGAGGGGAACACCCCTCATACCTCCTTCTACAAAACCGTTCCGCAGCTAGAAACTATAGATTTGAAATCAGCGTTTCAAGCGCTTTGAGATGATATATGTTTCATTTGAATTGGTGCTTTCTACTAAGTATCCCCTCCTTGTCAGTTGAATAAAACTTGGAGTTGCCAACACACTAAAATGTGGAAATATTACGCAAGCAATGTCTAAGGGGTCCAAAAACAGCTAAAATTGATACTCTCTTCAGCTTTTCAAATTCATTACGTGAAATTTGGTACGAAGCTTCAGACCGCTTCTCATACAGAAGATACATAGTGTACATGAAGTATAAAAGTATTCATAGCATTTGTTGATTTTTTTTTCAGCATCGAAATCGAGAAAAAATGCTTTGAAAACAACTCCCCTCCCCCAGATCCTCCCACATACGTGATTGCATACCGCAAGCTTTAGTAAGCATAAGATCAATCTTAGAATTGTGCTTTTGCATGTGCTCTGATAATTAAGAACTGCCAAGTTCAAAAGTTGGAAAACAGAAAGAGTGAGAAAACCATTATTACATTTCGGGCTGTTTTTCTTTCTTGTTTTGAGCCGCTCAAAAAACCAAGCAATTGTAAGCCTATCTATGAGTATTACTGTGTGTCTACTGTATGATGACCAAGTTGAAGGTCCATAAGAATTTTGCAAGTGATCCGATTTCCCTGAAAATTCCAGTTTTTTGGCTCCAGATACCTGGGATTACGACTTAAATGGATATTTCTGAGAACTTTGTAGAACTTACTTTGTTTTAGCGTGCTTTAAGTCTGCCAGAAAAAAAACACTTCGATTTAGGAAAGGGCTTTACTTTTGAAGCAACTTAATTGTTCGAAAAGAGCTCAAGCCTCAGTTACAGCCGCGTTATGCTCGCATCGCAGGCAACGTACCCTTTGCTTCAACCAGATCGGCGGTTGGAAGACGGGGTTTTATGACCTAGTAGGCGACGGCTCGCGCCCGCGACGCAGTCTGCGGCTCCTTGCGAACATGCTCTCCGATCATTTTCTAGCCTTAATTAGGTCACGCAGTCCCGCCTTCCAGCCGCCGATCTGATTGAAGCAAAGGGTATACTTATGTGAAGCTCTCAATGGCACATACTGTAGCTGCTTACGCATAGCTCATGGACAGTACTTCTACTGGTGAATGATCGAGTAAACGTACGCAAGATAATATCTCGAATCGGATAGGGGAAGCCAAATATCCAAGTCATCCGGTCTCAGGATCTCTTATCTGTGCCTACCATCACGACTGTTAGCGTATGTCGATCGTGTACTAATTATCATATGGCCTCTGTCTAATTTGGAGTGAGCCTGACTCGAGCGACTCGGGTTCCTCACCCTGTGCCTTGTTTGCGAAAGGTTCTGACCAGTTTCCTAAGCCTAATTAACGATTACGATCGCCTCTGAGCTCAGCCGTGGGAAAATGATCAGATGACACGTTTGCGAACGCGGCGCAAGGTCCAGGCAATGCGACCGAGCGGGACCCAAGCCGCTCGAATCGAGTTCACTCCAATCGAGTCGATATGTAGATATATCGCGGTGTCTTGCGTTCAAGCGTTCGCTGTCTCTAAGATATTCGGATGTACGCTTAATATTAACTCTATTCACGTACATCCCTCGTCCATTTCGCCTAAAAGCGTCGGTAGCAGTTGGCGTCGTAAATAGGTCTTGGTCACGTTGATGTCTTTCGTTGTGATATGTTCGTGGAGATGACGATGGTGAGTAAGCCACTGCCAAACAAATGATTTTAGGAAAGGAAATCAATTCTGTCCCTACAGCATTTGAGAGATCCGTCACCGCTGCAGCGGCTTCGCGATGCTTCACCGTTTGGCAGAAATCTTTGGAATGGAAGGTAAGCTGCTTTTTTTTTGGGAAAAATTTGAAGCGTTTTGCCTCTTCTCGCCGCCTTTTTCTAAGCGTGCGTCATTACACTTCTCCCATTGTTCGGCTGTCATTCACTAGCTCACTCCACGTTTTTAGGGAACGAACTGCATCAGTGAATCGTTTCTTAAGGCGATTAGCCAATGGAGTGAGTTCACAGTATGTTGATCTCAACAATTCCACGGACGACACCTGCGACTATGTTGGAAATGAGATCAGCCACGGTTTGTCCAACACGCTGAACTTCTCCAGCAAATATTTGCATTCAGTTCCTCTTCTTCAATCGTGCGAAAAGGAGGCGGAAGAGAAGGACGGACAAGCCGATCCTCTCATTCCAGTGGTCACGCTGTGATTACGTGAAATCCAGCGTGACCACTGGAATGAGAGGGAATTTTTTATTTTCATTCACTTTATGAATTGTTATTTTCTTTATTGTTGATTTCGGGTGAATCTCAGGTATTTCATTGATCTCTAATATATAGTGTTTCCATCCTTCTCTATCTTATACGCGTTAAGAGGTACGCGTTTAACCTAGATAAGAATGGAAAAGTTGATAAAGGAATAAACGTTTTGATCGCTCATATACATAACATGCTATTGATGCGCTCGGAGACAGGACTGTTGGCTAGTAGTTCAAAAGTTGTACGAATAGTGAAGTTGTGATAGTTGTACAAGAGTACGTGATATCTGCGATCATTCCTTGGTGACTACCAGCGCTTTTACTCGTGGGCAAGATCCTGTTGCAAGTTGTTAACACATTCACGACAGAGCCATTTTTTCGAGTGCTGCCATTTCGGACCAGAGCCTTTTCTGCTTTGCCAAATTTACGACCCACCGGTGGGTCGTATTGTCCGAAATGGCAGAACACGTACGACCCACCGGTGGGTCATATTGTCGTGAATGTGTCAAAGGCTGTGTAAAGGCAAATTTGGGCACATGGGTTCTTCGCCTGGAAACTGATGAGTGGGCCATAAGTAAGGCACTGCCCAAACGGCAGCGCATATGATTCATTCACGGCTGAGAAATCCATCCCCAAACCCTCCGCGCCTGCGCCATGACCGTGCTCACTTCAACACTACGCGCTGGGACCCATCTTGACTTAATCGCAAGTTAGGTCACAGCCGCGGAGTGATCGGATCTTCTCAGCCGGGAATGAATGATTTGCGCTGCTGTCTGGGCAGCGCAAATCATTCATGCCTTGCTTTAGCTAGGACCCCTTCGTCATTTTGGGGGCAGAAAACCCATGCACCTAGATTTGCCTGAACACAGCCTTTAAGTTTCGCTGAACTTTGTCTTCAATGACATTTTTCGGGAAAAATCTGCAGTTTCTGTTGTTGACAATGAAATGGAAGGCTTCACTTTCTTTGTAAGCGCGACCACTGCTCACTTCTACGCTAATGGAAGTCAGTTATGATAATTCGAAAGCTCAATCTATTTTGAGTAGCTGCCTTATGGTACAACTACTCAACTTTTCATACAAATACTTGAAACGACTGACCTCATCACTTAGCTAGACAGCAAAAGGATACGGGCAAGGTCAAGCGTGGGATGAGACACGCCACGCCTGGGGGAGGAGTCGTATTGAGGGGTCAGAGAGGACGGAGCCGTAATCGAGGTGATAGTGATGTTAGCAATAATCTGATGTTAGTAGGGGTGTCAGATAAGGCCATTATGCAAAATAGAAGCACACTGAGGTATCCGAACTATCATGGTCGAACATTAAGCATAAAGAAGTTCCATCAGACGTAATGGGTATCGTTTTCGTAATTAGCATGTAAATTCCTGTGGACCATATTTTACTAAATCTGAGGTGTCAGGTATTAGGGCGCTTAATGGTGTTTATTATCTAAAAGTGTAATTTTGTTCTAAAATGAGTTGGTCATTTCTTTTTGCCTCGTTACAAAGCATCGTTTCTTGGCCGAAAGAGCAAATCCCATGTCAAAGTACCGCCAAACTAAGGAATTGGAAGCCAGTCAAAATCTCGTTTGCTCCTTTTTTCAGTTATCAATAGTTGGCTTTCAGCAACCTTTACACAAATCGAAAAAGGCGAATCGGGTTTAGATCTTAGGTTGTAAATTTATATCTTTATCTTCATCTAATGAACGTAAACGTGTGCAGAACCACTATGAGTAACACCAACCACATTGCTAGGGTAAAGTATACTGGTCTGTCACCTTAGCCATAGCAAACAAGCAGTAGATAAGGGCTACCACAAATTTGAGGAGTACAAAAATTCTATCTGTTTATGGGAGGTGAGGTGGTTGCATTGGAAAATGCCACTGCCATTGTTCTGGGCTGTCCAGAACGCGCGACTGGTTCCTGCTAGGTATCTAACAACCTGGCACCACAGACGCTTGGAACCTGCCTTAATTTGAGAAAGCCATGCGATTCCAAACGCAACTTTTTACGGTCCCAAGGAGCAGTGCTGCTGTTCATCCGAAAATGGATGACAAGCTAGCCAAGTAATGGTTAGTAAACACCATAAGGTTCCTTTCCGTTATCCGGGCTCATGTTTTCAAAAAAGGATATTGCTTTTTTTTGCCAAATTTGCTAAAAACCTTACAGTTTAGAGAGTCAACCACCTGCCACATGTTAAAAAATTGACATGTCGTTACCAAGTTTCTGTTTAGCCTACCCATCAATGTATGTTTGATCTGTTTTTTTTATCACTAACGACCCCATTTTCATTTAACAGTTTCGTGATTGAGCGTTTCTGTGTTTAATAAACACATCAGATCTCCCGAAACAATCAAGAGCGACTTTTAATCTAAGCGACGAGACAGTTGGCAGCCAAGTATTAGATTGTAACAGAATTAATGCAGGTTTCTCGCGCACCTTTTTCAAAATGCTGGTTTAGAAAGGGCAAGTTTTCTCGGAGAGTTTTGCATATCTTTGGAAGCGCTTTTCCTCTAATTTCTTATGCATTCTTTCATTTGAGCGGAAGCGAATTTGTCTAGAAGTTCTGAGCCCATAAATTTGAGAAACCAAATCTCGAAATTCTTTCTTTCAATATACCTGGCTCTAAAACCACCAAAAACAAGCGGAATTTGCTGCAAATTTACATAGTATTTTTGAGTGAGCTATGTCACAAAATGCATGTTGAATCATAAATTCTGAAATCATCTGAGCCGAGAAATTTCAGAGCAAAATTCAACGGTTGCTGTGGTCCGTTGCCCTACATAAAAATCCTCAGCGCGAAGCGACTGCAGAGCTTCCGCTTTATATAGGAAGAATAGACTTTAGACATTTATGGCTAAAAAAATTGGGAGCCGCTCTACCTATTCAGCTTTGAAAAACTCAAAAGTTTCAGAAAAGCGTTTTTTCAAATTCTCAGAAAAGTCGAAAAAATGGGTACTTTCAAAATTTTTTCGAATATCCTCTCGCAAAGATTTTTTCATTTCCGAATTTAGCACTGCTGCACTACCAACCATAGGCTACCCAATGAGTTATGTGTGCGCTACATTACTATATTTGATAGTAAGTTATGGTTTCTCAAAGTGAAGGTTTCCCGAAAAAATTCTTGGCAGAATTCGGGCTATAAGATTTTTCTCGGTGAAGCTACAACAACACGTAATGCATACTGAGTTGAAAAAGGTTTGCTGATTACAGCTTATTGTTGCTTACGAAAAGACTCTTTGTGTAAAGGTTATAATTATCCAAACACAAAATTTAGAAAACCTGCATTAATTCTGTTACAACCTAATACTTCAAGCCATCGTCTATATCAGGTCATTCCGAAAGTAATTTCGCTTTTTTCAAACGGATGCCACATGTGACGGAACAAAGATATCTAAGATATCTTGGTAGCATTCGATGCAGCATTTCATACTCTTTGTAAAAGTAATGAAATCGTTGCAGCACACTCAATGAGCTTTCGGACCAAGCTTTTTGAGATGGTCAAGTTTCACAATTTTTCAAATCTTTCACATCAACCCTCAGAAGGAATTAAAGTAACGATTAGAAAGAGCAAACCTCATAGGATACAGCACAACTTTTCTCTCTTTTTCAAAGCTTGCCGTAATTTTTTAAAAGATTTTTTACCAAAACCATCGGGTTTTGGCGGGCCTACGTCAGCCACATTCGCATCAAACACCAATAAATCTTCGAAATTTGAAACTTCCAAAATGGTATACGACTTGATATTGGCTCTACAAAGCAGATGAGGGTATATGGATTCGAAATATCAAATTTCGAGTTTTTCGGGTACAGGCTTGGGGGTGTTCAAAAACATGAGTTATGATGATTTTATCCCCGAAGACTGAACGAATCGGAAACAAAAAACACCCATTAGAAAGAGGAGAACAAGCTGCATCGAATGACACCCGAGCTGCTTACCGCTTGATGTTCCACGTGGTTTAAGTTGACCAAGAATGGAAATTGGTAGCATCAATTAAAATTCTATTAAAACACATGACGAGCTATGGAAAGGAGTGAAAAATTGTTTTGTATCCTACAGGGTTTGCTCTATCCATTCGCTACTTGGGCTTCTTCAGAGGACTCATACAAAGATTTTGAAAAATAGCTGAAGTTGACCATAGCAAGAACCAGTGGTCGCAGAATCTCTGGATTTTCAGAGAGCTCATTGGCTGCGCTGTAAAGTTTTTATCTAGAAAGAGGATGAATTTTTGCATCGAATGCTACCAAGATCTCTCAGAAAGCTTTGTTCCTTCAGGTGTGGGGCCAATTTGGAAAAAGCGAAATTACTTTCGGAATGACCTAATATTATTTCCGGCTAAATCCATATGGCGGAAACAATATGAAGAGCAGTA
Source organism: Cylicocyclus nassatus (assembly GCA_958299035.1). Lineage (NCBI taxonomy): Eukaryota > Metazoa > Nematoda > Chromadorea > Rhabditida > Strongylidae > Cylicocyclus > Cylicocyclus nassatus. The sequence continues at coordinate 44,861,117 of CATQJL010000316.1, read as the reverse complement.
TTTTTTAGAATTATTACTGAAGTTATCAATAAACGTTTTAAAAAACGTTTGAAACTGTTTTCTATAAAATAATCTTGAACAGCTTTCGAGTCATTTCAAATGCTCTGGTACCTCATCGTAAATGGTTTTGAAAAAAATGTCGAGCTGGCCCCAAACGAGTTAGTTTTTATCTTGGCACATGACAAGGAGACAGTCCTCACAAGATCTATGAACAAATCTCTAAGCTGAAGCACGCACTTCATGAGAACATTTTTGGAGAATGGATCCGGTAACGAAAAGGGGAGGCGGTCGATTGATAGGCGTATATCGCGGCGCGACGTCGCGAGCGACAAGCTGGACGAGGCTGCGTTCGCGCGATTGCCGCATGGCTCACGCGCACCGGTGCAAAATGGGTGCGGAATATCGTAAGCCGGCTGGGCGCGCGTGCCGACTATGGCGGCGAGCTTTGGCGACGAGGGCTTTGTAGTATAACGCACGTCCTCCCGATTGATACCCGTACAGCCGCTCGCAGCCGCACCGTGTGGTAATTAACGAGGTGCGACGCGGCCATAATTGCGCTGCGCAACGCGGCAGTCCCTCTAGCTTCCCGAACCTCTCTCGCTTAGGATCTCTCGTCATAGCATTCTGAGGTGCGAAACGACCTATGTCGCGCATCACACTTCAGATAAGCCGGTGAAACAGACGAAAATATCTTCGAAATATTTGAATCGATTGACATGATCGTTATAAGCAAAAAGAAATATGAATTTCAAATCAAAATTTAAATCAATTTGTGTATTCAAAAAAGTTAATCTTCTCCTACACTTCGTACAGCAATGACTTCTTCTGGTCTAAGCTACCTGTATAGACAAAATCGCATTATAATTCTCAAGGGTAAATCTTTTATTTTGAATTTCGCGTTTTCAAGTTTGCTCCGATTCTGGAAAAGGATCCAATGTTTTCTGAAAATTGCAGCTTCTTATTAATAGGTTGGCACATAAGTTTTGCAACCTTGTCCATAACTTCGTTCTCTATGAATAAGGCGCATCCAAATTTTGGCATTATGTAGACTCGGAAGTGCACTATAAATCTGCGCGAACCGTTTGATTTTTCGTGGCAAAATGGAAAAAATCTGCGTATTCTCCTAAAAGCAGTCAAAATTGAGATTTTGTGGTTTTTTCAACAAAAATGAAGACCTACAGAAAGTAAGTCAACCAAATTCAGCTGGAACTGTAGGCAAAACGTTCTCAGAGGGTGGCTACTGAACCCAGCGAAAAAAGATTCGTGATTCATTGTTAAATCGAAATCTGGCGATTTCATGAACTCGAACAAATCAAATGCGTCAAAGTAGCTTGGATAATTCATCATTGCCAAAGAGTCAGAATTGTCGGATTTTGGCGAAACTTTGCACGATGGGGTAACTTGACATGCTGAATACGAATATCACATTCAATTGTTGTCAGAGTCAAAAATTAGCCTAGTGGTTTTTTGTAATTCAACTTTTTCATAGCAAAATAATTTTTTCAAACAAAATGAATATCATTTTCGTAACCAGGATGTCGAATAACCCCCTTAGACCAAGTTTCACCCTAATCCGTTTCAATTCCTTTTTCTTTCCCATTTAAAAATTGCCTTACCGTAACTCTCGAACGTGATGTTGGAATACGGCAGGAATGGCTGCTTTCGCTGTTCACATGATACTCATTATAATACCTGAAGATAGAAGCGCCACATCGCAAAACACACGAGTTATAAGAAAAAGTTGCAAAACTTATGTGCCATCCTAATACATGCAAATATAAATCTTAGCATGTTGTGTGTGACACAGTCAACAACATCGTTAGTACTCAAATCCTTCTTGGTGATAACCTAATTCATAGAAATGGCTGCAAAACCATCAAAAGGGTGGAACAGGAGCTTTAATGAGCTGTAATGACCTGATTCTAACCATTCGTTTGCTAAGTTTATGCCACAGACCCGAAATGCAGAGGACCTAGCAGTCATTCTGAAATCTGAGTCAAAATTTCAACGAGTCAAACATTTTCAAAGCTACTTTCTACTTTGGTAAGTCGAATACTTAGTTGTCCTGCTACTCAGCTATTCAAAAATCAATTCTGAAATGACACATATCTAATCAGTTACACATTTGGAATAATGAGAAACATAAGTCAGATCTAATGTTCAGTCAAATAATTTTCGAACAGATAAGTTATTTCATCAGACGAAAATGTTTAGCCGTAATTGATAATTTAGGTCTTCTCGCATCTCAAAGTGAGGTGCGTGAATGGCGAGAGAGAGATTGGGTAAGCATAGGCTGCCGCGAGCGCAGCGCATGCGATGCTGCTTGCACCTTCCTAAAGTGCGGTTCATAATTATACGAACACCCCAAATTTTAAAAGTTTTTGGACTTTTTGGAAGAAACTCAAAAAGCCATTGGTACCACGCGATAGAACACAGCCGAAAACGGTATATGCTCCATAAGAATGGAAATGGATGTCAATCTTAGGAGCGTTTTTGCGCCTAATGCGAATTTTTAGCGGTTCATAATTATACGAACACCTCAAACAGAGGTCCATTTTTCATTCAAGATCGCAATCATTTGAGTTAAATTTTTTGTAGAGTTGCAGTAACAAAGTATGACATATCTGCTACACACTGAACCCAGTGCAGCTCAAAAAGAGGATTACTACTTTTTTCAGATGGCTTTAAATGCTTTTGGAGTGATTGCGCTCCAAAAAAATACGTTCTTCAGTGGTTTAGGCACTCTAATTAGCTTGTATCAAGGCTATGAGATAAAATAAGCTCTTTCGATAGATATTTTGTTTGGCGCTTGAAAAAACTATGCGTTTTCGTGCCGTTTTTCAACCAAGTTCCAACCTTACCTTAGAGTTAGCACGATTTCGAGCCTCAAAACTCAGCTTCTGTCTCGCGCAAACATTTGATATGAAGCAGCTGCGCTGTTTGCATGATGATATATCCGTGCTAAAGTTTTTGGGTTTTTTGCACAACTAGTCTTGAGGATACGGAGCTAAAAACCAAATAAGGGGGATTGCAGTAGTAAAAACAGTGGTTTTGGTGAAATGACGTCTGCGTGGCCAAAACAAACGCTCAACGCTGCTGATTTTTTCTAGCCAAATACACAGTCTTGTGAGCTTCTACATACTTTTTGCTTACTTCTTTGTAGGGCTTCCGAACTGAGTTTTGAGGCTCGAAATTGTGCTAACTCTAGAGTAAGGTTGGAACTTGGTTGAAAAACGGCACGAAAACGCATAGTTTTTTCAAGCGCCAAACAAAATATCTATCGAAAGAGCTTATTTCATCTCATAGCCTTGATACAAGCTAATTAGAGTGCCTAAACCACTGAAGAACGTATTTTTTTGGAGCGCAATCACTCTAAAAGCATTTAGAGCCATCTGAAAAAAGTAGTGACCCTCTTTTTGAGCTGCACTGGGTTCGGTGTGTAGCAGATGTTTCAAACTTTGTTGCTGCAACACTACAAAAAATTTGGATTCGAAAGATTGCACTCGCGGATGAAAAATGAACCTTTGTTTGAGGTGTTCGTATAATTATGAACCGCTAAAAATTCGCATTAGGCGCAAAAACGCTCCTAAGATTGACATCTATTTTCATTCTTATGGAGCATATACCGTTTTCGGCTGTGTTCTATCGCGTGGTACCAATGGCTTTTTGAGTTTCTTTCAAAAAGTCCAAAAACTTTTAAACTTTGGGGTGTTCGTATAATTATGAACCGCACTTTAGTTACCACCCGGTGCGGCTCCACGCGGTTGTCCGGGTATCAACTGATATGAACCTAACGAAAAGATACGCATGATAGAATCGAAAAACACAAGAAAAATAATATCAGTGTAACATAAGGTTTTGTTGCAGTTTAAAGAGGAGATCTTATCGTTAGAAAATTCCCAAATGATTTTTTTCGCCTTATTAGGTGGAGGATTGTTACATTTCGATATTTTTTAAAAAAATCTAGTCTTCACGCTTTTAGCCGTGATACAGAAATTAGGATTAGGGGTGCACTTAAGATACCACAATTTTAGAGAGGAAAACAAAAAAAGCCAAAGTGAAAATAAAATCGTTGTCAATTTAGGTCCAGTATTGAAAACTAAAGCACTAAGGTTTTACTCAAGCTGACGCTGCCTGGAAAATATAAATTAACGGAGTTTGTACACATGCCCTTCTCGCGGAGGGCGCGCAGGAGCTTCTAGCATCTTTTTCCATAATTAGCACCAGCTCGCATTCAAGAGGGTTTTAGCACCATCGCGCCTCAGAAGTCAAACCCCGTCCATTGCTCCACCTACCGGTTGATTTTGGTGTGTGGTAAGCTAGTGCGTGACTGGCGACCTGGAACTATCAAAGAAAGAAAGAAAAATAAAGCTGTGGCTTAAGTAGGTTGACGTTACTCCACCAAAAAGTTTTCACTTACTTACCACTAATCAATGCTGCTTCAATCCAACAACCTTCCTCCTGAAATACGGCAGGCATACAGGTGTTAATGTCTCAGTCTGTGATTGTCTCAAATGTTCTTTCTTGTCCTAGTTTTCTTCAGCAGGTTTCTTTATCGCATCAGAGAGCCTCCCATAAAGGTAGTTGCAGCCTGAGAACAGATAAAGGTGTTTTTCTGTTCTAGCATTACAAAAAGTGTTCCATTAATGAAGATAGGTATTTTTCCGTTACTGTGACCCATTTTTCAAAAAAAAAGAAGGTACTGCTTCTTTCCTTGTACCAAATTTGATAAAGACCACCGGATAGAGTGTCAACCTACGGCCACGTGAAAATTGACATGTCATTGACATGTTTAACAGGTTCTATCACAGTTCGTTTAGCTTACTCATCAACGTAAGTTTAAGCTGTTTTACATTCCATAATGACCCCATTTTTAGTCAACACTTTCGTGAATAAGTCTCAACATTATGGAAATGACATTGTGCGTTTATTAAACAAAGTAAACTTCCCCAAAGCAGTGAAATGGCTATTATTCTATCATTTAAAAACAATCGGCAGCCAGGTTCTTCGAGCTGCCATCATAATTTTTCTCGGCTAAATTCGAACTCGCATGCCAGAAACAATGTAAAGAGCAGGATTTCTTCAGATCGTCGCTGAGAGTCAAAGTTTTAATAAACGTTTAAAACTGTTTTGCTTCTATAAAATACCCCGAACGCTTTCGAGTCATTTTGAATGCTCTCGTACCTGAAAATGATTTTAAAAACATGCAAACTGGCCCCAAACCTGTTAATATCTTGACACAGGAGTGACAAGGAGACAATCCTCACACGATTTACGAAATTCTAACCCAATGCACGCATTTTATGAGAACAATTTGAAAAAAATGGTCATCCCGAATCAATGCGGCTTTGTAAAAGGATCTGGCACCATCAACGCCATCCACGCGGTACGATTGCTAATGGAAAGGCATTTGGAGAAACGGATTCCGATTCATTTCGCATTCCTGGATTTAGAAAAGACATTTGATCGGATACCACACGGGCTGATCTGGTATGCGCTGAGACAACACGACGTCCCAGAAAAGTACGTTCGCTAGATCAAACTCCTCTATACGAACACGACGGGCGCCATACGCTGTGCAGTGGGAACGTCAACGCCATTCCCAATCCAAGTCGGAGTACACCAAGGATCGGCTCTATCACCGCTTCTCTTTATACTGTGCATGGACACGGTGACCAAGGACATCCAGCTGCCGCATCCGTGGACGCTCCTTTACGCAGACGACGTCGAGCTAGCAAGCGGATCGAGACAAGAGCTTGAAGAGGCGACTGTGAGATGGAAGACACGATTAGCGGAGTATGGCCTACGACTGAACGTAGCAAAGACCGAGTATCTGGAATGCGGAGAGCAAACCGATGGCACAATTAGCATCGATGGGCAGCCGCTGAAGAAGGTCACGATATTCAAATACCTGGGCTCCCGAGTGACGTCAGATTGCGACACGATCACTGATGCTCGTGCTAGGACGAACGCGGCGTGGCTAAAATGGCGGCAAGTAACAGGAGTACTCTGCGACCGACGAATTCCGTTGTATCTCAAGTCGAAAGTGTATCGGACTGTGGTGAGGCCAGTCGCACTGTATGGAGCCGAATGTTGGCCAGCAACCAGAAAACACGAGCAGATCCTGAGCACGATGGAGACGCGAATGATAAGATGGATACTGGGCCTAACGAGAAGAAACTGCGTCACGAACGACGATGTACGACACATTTTCGGAGTTGCACCTATCGCGGATAAGATGCGAGGTGCCAGATTAAGATGGTATGGTCACGTTTTACGAAGTGAAGATAATACAGTAGCAAAAACAGCACTTCGTCTAGATCCATAGGGGAAGAGACCACGTGGCCGTCCGAAGCAACGCTGGTTGGACACCATTCGAAACGACCTGCACATTGCAAAGCTCAAACCACAAGAAGCAGGTGATCGAGTCAAATGGAAGCAAAAATGCACCACCGCCGACCCTGCACCCGCGGGACAATGGCGAAGATAAAGAAGAAGAAGAAGAAGAAGAAGAAGAATTTGAAAAAAAATGGGCCCGGATAAGGGATAAGTAAGCCAAGGGACTGTTCTATAGTGATATTGATTCTTGTACATAGTTGAGTAATGAACTTAGCATCCACGAAAACCTTACTACATGAGTTTTTACACTTCTTTGGAAATTTTTGAAACAGCAGCTCTTTTCACAAGGACACCATATACTTGAAGTTTCTACCGTAATCCTACAGTAATTAAGAACGATCGGTGATTCGGGGTGCAGGCCCTTCTGAACCCGCTCTGATTGCGATGGCTGCGATAGGTCAGCGTGTCTCAGAGGTCACGTCTTAATTGGCTGCTTCGATAGGGCGAGCGGTTGACCTGAGCAGGTGCGCTGCGGAAACGAACGAGTTCCTCAGTGATGACCTCCATCCCTCAGAGCCTTGATAGAGACGTCTAGATGCATGATGTCAACCGAATTTTGCTATTCTGCTGTCTTTCCTAATAAACTCGCTGCTATCCACTTAACTGACGTGCTTCCAATCGCGGAAAAACCGTGGGATGTGTTTGCTTCGACTACTAACAAGGGAGGTTCAATTAGTCGAAGTGGCCTTTTTGAATGAATCATATATCGTTTTAAAGAGCGTTAAACGCTGATTCCGAATCTTATTTCAGTACCTGCAGAGCGTCTTTGCGAGTGGAGTTATGATTGTTTTTTTAGAGGGAAAAATAAAAGGCTTAAAATCAACTGTTACGAAATTTTCAGCGCTCAAATGGAGCAATGTGTAGTATGATTGTTTTGGACAAAAGGTGTTTTTTGAATGGAGTGCTTTGATAATCAAAATTGGACCATTTGAGCAATTTTGACGATTTTTGTTCCAATTAGGCATTTAATTTTTCAACCCAAAAAACGCTCATAACTCGGCATCCAGAGGCGCTCGGCAAGAGGCGAAGACAGATTCGGAATCAGCGTTTAAAGCTCTTCAAAAGGGTATATGAATCATTTGGAAAGGCCACTTCGACTAATCGGACCTCCCTTGTAAGTACTCTATTTTTGTATGAGTAAGGTGAGTGCTGGTAACTCTTTTTACTCCATGTGTGCAATCCTTGCTGCATCGTGTATCGTCACATTTATTTTTGTATGTGAACTAAACGAAGCTTGCAAGGAAAACACACTTTTTGTTTGATTATTGCTAATAACCCGAGACCCGACATTCTTGTTAGTGCAGTTTGTCGCCAACAGTTTGATTCTGCGCCGATTACAGCGGCTGCATAATTATATTCATGTAAACCATACGAATACTTATCACTTTTGAACCTAGTTCTAAGCATAAAGGAAAATATCGGACATCACCGTTTGTGAGCTTCAGAGAGCTAAGGATCTAGAATCCAGCTCAGAAATTTGATCTACAAGCAGTGGCTTATGAACATTCAAAATTCCATGCACAACTCCAAAAGTTAGCGAGAAATGAGCAGCGTTTGCGCAAAACACTAGATGCTACCAAACAGATGCCTTGATAGTGAACGAAAGTCATTCAAAGCAAACTATAAACTATTAGGTATCGTGCAGAGTTTATAAAAAAACCATCTGTTGTACTTCGAATTGTGGGTCGTGTCGCGTGGGCTTTTTTTCGAAGCATCATGCAGTTCACAACGTTCAAACGTGTGACAATGCATGAAGCGAAACGATGCACACAAGTAATCAAAATAAGATGAGAAAACCATTCATAATTACTCAAGGAATTCAAACCACGTTTCTAGAAACAAATCTGGGCCGTAGAATAGCAAAATGCAGCAAATAGCAGCTTTACAGAAATGGGATTGGATAAGCTGAGGATAATCCCTGCGTTCAGATCTGAATGCTGTAGTCTTCAGCGCAACTCGAGGTGTGCTGAAGACTTTCGAAAATTAAACGTTCCGCAGCAGACTTGTCCGCAATGACCGCAGCGCGGGCGCCCGCGTCCTACTAGCGGGGTTACTGTAGTAGACGGTGGGTTCGGAAGGGCCGTCTCCCGGTGATTCGCTTTATACTGTAAGTCTGAGTTGAAGGCAGCTTTACAAAACGGTACTCAAAGCTTCATGAAAGACATTATTGCAAGAGAGTTATCAACAATCGCACAGTAGGCACATCTTTTAGGACAGATTGTGATATAGGATTATTTCGATTATTGCGGTTTGTACCTGTTTTGGTGCAGCAATTATGCATTAACCTAATAGGTTGTCCCGAAAGTTCAGTCGTTTTATTTTTGAAAATTAGTAAACTTTTGTCATCTCCACAAATTTGCATCTTTTTGATTTTAGTTAAAGAAGCTTCGTTTGCAGGAGTGTCTAAACGAGCCTCTACTCTACATCCATTGCAGAGATAAAAATGGAAAGAAGATCACTTGAGCTTTGACCATTTCAAGACAGGTCGCCAAAAATTTGGAACGCTACAGAAAAATCGGAAATCACCAGTACATAGGTTTTATGACCTACTCTCTGCATATGAGGAAAAATTGTGCTGCTTCGACGTCTCTGTAAATATAATTTTCGAGTTTACAATAGAAAACACCAAAATCGATTAATTTGTCACTTTTCTCGAAAACCATAACTTTTCATTGAGAGGTCCAAACAACACAATTTTTTCTCGAATGTAAAGAGTAGGTAATAAAAATTACTTTGCAGAACCCGAGTGCTTCAACACTGTGTTTACCCGAATCTTCCCCAGGTAACCCGAGAAAATTTCCTTCAAAGCCCTCGGCAAGTTCCCATATATTGTCTGAATTGATGTTGCAGGGAAGAGGCAAAATGCTAATTGGAATAAACTCGATTTCCTTGAGGTGCCGACCTTCTCTGCGGAGGAAGATGAGCAACATGGATGTTATTCGTAGAATATCCTGCTGAGCATTTCAGATAATTCCTGCGTTAGGTACAGAGATGGTGCAGTAGCGAAGAGCCAGCCTATGCATATATAAAAACTTAGTTTTTGATTTTGGAAACAAGGTACGACATCGAATAAGAACTTACAAGAAACGAATCAGTTGAGCTCATAGTCGGTGGCACCTGTCAAGTAATTCACCATCAGAGCTTTGTAAGCAATTTTTGCACATTCATCAATGTTTCAAGGTACTTTTCTTGATCATGGTAACGCGCTTGTAAGCAGCGAAAGGGTGGCAAAGAGGTCAAATTTATCAGACAGTGCGATTTGGGCATTGTCACATATAGAGGCTGTCCTAAAAAATGCCTACTGTTTGATTGTTAATAACTCTCTTGCAATAAAGTCTTTCATGAAGCTTTGAGTACCGTTGTGTGTGTGTTGTGAGTGTGTGTTGTGTGTGTGTTGTGTGTGTTGTGTGTGTGTTGCGTGTGTGTGTTGTGTGTGTTGTGTGTGTTGTGTGTGTTGTATGTGTGTTGTGTGTGTGTTGTAGGTGGTGTGTGTGTTGTGTGTGTTGCGTGTGTGTTGTGTGTGTGTGTGTGTGTGTGTGTGTGTGTGTGTGTGTGTGTGTGTGTGTGTGTGTGTGTGTGTACGTATGATCCGAATAGAAAATTCCATTTCTGAACCGATCCGGACCAAACTTTGCACACATACACTTTGGGGCGGAGCGAGTGTCTTAGGCTACTTTTCGTCATCGATCATTATCAATTTTATCGACTTTTTGCAAAATTCTACTCACGGGGCTGAGAATTGGTACAGGGGTTACCAAGCATGCTGATTACGAATACAATATTAGTTCCCAAGATTATCCGTTACCTTTATCAATTTCGTCGATTTTTTTTTGCAAAGTTTGGGCTGCTGGGCTGGGATTGGCACGGGGGGGGGTAAGTAAGTGAACACGCTGATTACAAATACAATACTGATTTTCAAAATCGTGACTTTTATCGATATATACTTTTCGCAAAGTTTGAGCTGCGGGGCTGAGATTTGCACACGGGGGGGGGGGAGGGAAGTAAGTGCTGTTTACTAATACAGCAGGAAAAGGGAATTGGTACGTAGAAGTGAGCACAGGGAATGGTTGTAAAGCGATAGGGATGGGACTTTTATCATAATGTTTCGACAGGGCTGAGCGGAGCCGGTAAGCCAGCTAGTACCATACAATATGCTACCTCATGTTATGTCTTGTTATCATTTGTGAATCTCAGGTCACCAACGCGCAGGGCGTGCAGGACGACAACGATATGTCCCACATGTTGAGGATAGTCGGTATCGCAGTTTGAATAGGACAGGTCCCAGGTCATACGAATGTATGTCCTTATTTCGTCTGCTGGGAGTTGTGATGAATAATGGCTCAGTTTCTTATTTGTCTGATGACAGTAGTTGATTTTCAAGCAATACAAAGGCAACTAAGGAGATCGCGCGGACTGGTAAAGAGCACAGGCATAAAACTAAACACAGGCAGAGAAATCAAGAGGTTTTGATGGAATATGATCGAGAAAGGCTTGAAAATGAAAGCCCTACACTTTCAGAAAGCAGGCACTCACTTAATCTGGTTGATCGTGAATGTTCGAGTTATCTTACTGCATCATTTTCAGCTCGTCCTTTTTATGTTCCATCGCTTTATGCGCATCCTTTTTATGTTGCATATGTTTTACATTCTGGTCTTTCAAAAGTGCAAATTAGTCATCTAGACGAGCTCATGAAGCTTCTTTACGTAACCACTGTGTCGAATAGGTGGCGGCCACGCAACAATCTGACGACTTCTCAGCGTCTTTTGTCTATGTATCGCTTTCTTCTAACGCAGGTGTACGATTACAGCAGCCATAAAATTTGCTAGGAAAAGTGATCTTGGGTCACGGATCCGCCTAGACAAATACAGGAATATGCTGTTCAAGTAAATAATGCAGTTGGGGAAACGAAAAATTGAGAAGTTTCTACAAGTAGCCATAAAATTGATTTCTGGTCATGTTTCTCGTTCCGTTTATAATCGTTTCATTTCAGACTTTGCAGAGAACGCTCTAGATTACGAACACGAGGAGCTGGTACCTGGTTTTGAAGGTGATTTGGAAATGTCCGCGTGCTTTAGAGTTTTAGAAAAGCTAAAGGAGATTTGGTACACTGTGTTCTCAATTCAGCTTCTATGAAAGCCTTGGAAACAAGACGAGGGGAGAAGAAAGGAGCTTTTGCAGTTGAGCCACGAGGATCTCAGTGGAGGCCACAACTGTATAAGGCCCTACAGAAACCCTTGTATACGTAATGAAAACAAAGTTGATTTGATCATTAGTAACTTTCCCAAAAGGGATGTGCGAGCATCGAAGTATAAGGAGAATGATAACTTGTGGACCCCGAGTAACGTAAGTTCATGCATATAGAACTTGGCTACTTCAGCAATACAGTGCTGGACATAATTACAAAGACTCTCTAGAAATCGTCGCAATTTTCGTTCTTGTCAGTGAATCTGTCTGAAACTTTGCTATATGGTGCGCATGTAAGCCTACCATAACTCCTCAGAACGACTTCCAATCCCGTTGATTTCGAATGAAGAAAAATGGAAAAATTCGAAAAAACCTGTTTTGCAAGCTGGACATTATAAGGACACTTGGCCTTTTTGAACATTATCGCATTCCTTGACTCCCAAATTTTTTGTAGAGTTACATCCCAGTACATGAAACTTTTGCAGCACCTAGGACCTGTCATGCTACTCAAGGAAAGATGATCCTTGCATTTTTCGTTTCCAAAGGCATCAGAAGTCAAACTGCGTCAACAAAGAGCTGGTTTGAGGAGTTTTCAAGCCCGCGTTCATTTCAAATGACAGTCCCGGAATACATTTAGCCTTTTTGATAGATAAGGTGAAGAGCGCTTTCGTAAACTCCGCGTAATCGCTGATATTGACAATCAGACTCCAACCTCACCATAGGGGTGTTGTCGCGCTTTTGCACCACAAAACTCGATTTTCAAGTTACAGAGAACGCTGCAATGTGGCCGCAACTATACACGTACAACAATAAACTTGTGTGCCTAGTCAGGAAAAAATTTCGGGGTTGCACATTCTGGTTCAGCCGCAGTTGTCATCCGTTAAGAGTTGAGTCGAGCACCCTGCACAATTATATGCAACTCAAATCAAGAAATCGAACAGGAAACCGCTTAAAACTTCTCACTCAAACAACTCAAAATCTTGCTAATCTCAGCTACCGCGCAAAATGCGACATGAAACAGAGAATAAAATAGTGAGATTTGTGTTTATGTTGAATCTACTGCTCGCATAGAATTTTCGTTGAAAGTATTTCAGATCTAAATGGCAACTGCAGAACTAGAAAAAATCTAAAGGTTGTTGCAAAAGATGCATCTCCATGTAGACAATGTAACAAATCGAGTCCATCACTTCACGAAAACTGGAAAGTGAGTTTTGTGGTGCAAAAGCGCGACAACACCCCTATGGTGAGGTTGGAGTCTGATTGTCAATATCAGCGATTACGCGGAGTTTACGAAAGCGCTCTTCACCTTATCTATCAAAAAGGCTAAATGTATTCCGGGACTGTCATTTGAAATGAACGCGGGCTTGAAAACTCCTCAAACCAGCGGTTTGTTGACGCAGTTTGACTTCTGATGCCTTTGGAAAAGAAAAATGCAAGGATCATCTTCCCTTGAATAGCATGACAGGTCCTAGGTGCTGCAAAAGTTTCATATTCTGGGATGTAACTCTACAAAAAAATTTGGGAGTCAAGGAATGCGATAATGCTTAAAAAGGCCAGGTGTCCTTATAATTATGTCCAGCCTGCAAAACAAGCTTTCTCGAATTTTTCCATTTTTCTCCGTTCGAAATCAACGGGATTGGATGCCATTCTGAGGTGTTATGGTAGGCTTACATGCGCACCATACAGCAAAGTTTCAGACAGATTCACTGACAAGAACGAAAATTACGACGATTTCTAGAGTTTCTAGTTTCTCTATAACTATGTCCAGCAATGTATATGAGTTTTAGAGGCAGAAAGGGAAGGCTTTGGCTGAGGGCCCGAGGACAACATCGAAACGATAGATGGCAACACATATTTGCGTCTTTGAAAGCACGGATAGTAGAACAATGCCATTAGGATTTCATCACTTTTTTTGCAGATCCGTTTTGTATGTTCATGATTTTGATTATTTGTAGCTTCACTATAACACGATTTGCAAGAAGTTTATGTATCCATGTTTTAGAGAGAAGATAAAGGAGTTATCATAAAGACTTGTGTTTGTTCTTTTCTCTTCATGATTTAAACGAAGCAGCTAAGATTATCTTTTTGGCACTGGTTGAACGATCTAATATGGATTAAAAAGAGCCGAGCCGCGGCTCATTTACGGAAAGTCCGAATGTCCGGAATGTCATTCACGGCCGGCCAGCGAAAGCTTGCAAACTTTGAGTTACGGGCTGGGAGTTGGCACAGGGGTGACAGTGCGATAGTGTGAGAATTTGCTCTCCCCCTTCACCCCTGAGCCGGGACCAAGGTGACCCCCTTCACCAAAAGCCGAGAAAAAATCAACAGTGAGGTAAGGTTAAGCAAAGAAGATATTTGTACGGGAACTGTTTATGTATCAGAAAAGAGGAAGAAGATTTATAGGCATACACGAACTTGCACGAGGAAAAAAATAGTAGCTCCTGTAGCTGCACAACAACGTCAGCGAGAAAAGTGTCGTGGTACAATGGTAAAAAAGCCTCCACCTGAGAACACCCATTATAGTCTCACCCACCCTTCACCAGGCACTTTTTTTCAATGGACCCCAAGCAAGGTGTGCATTTTTTGAAAGAGAAGGACGAAACGGTTCCAAAAGTGGCCATCTCCATGTAATATCTGTTCATCTACGTTATGAATTTTTTTATGTTGAAAACTCGAAAACTCCAGAAATCACTGACCACACCCTTCACCTAAGCACTTTTTTGGACGGATTTCAGACATGCTATATATTCTCTGAAAGCGGACGGCGAAGCGGCTCTTACCATCTCCATGCAACATCTATTCATCTACAAAAGTTATGAATTCGCTTTTATATTAGCAACTCGAATATCCAGAAATCACTACCCACACCCTTCACCAGTCACTTCTTTCAATAAACTTCAGGCAAACTATATATACTCTAAAAGCGAAAAACAAGATGGTTTTAAAGACATTTTCCTTGCTGACGTTGCTGTTCATCTACAGAAAACTTCTCTTAGAAAATTTGTAAATGCTATAAAACTGTCTAACTCTTTCCGAAACAAATGTTTTCGCATGCGCATCTTCTATAGTAATTTCAAAAACAGGCAGGGTGATGTAAAAAAAGAAAAAGGAAAAATGTTTCAAAAATACAAGGTGCTGGTCAAAAACATGATTGTGTGCTAATCCAGCAGCACACGGTTCACATTTCAGAAAAAAAAGACAACTAGTGATGGCAAGAAATCGAAAATTATAAACTTTGACTAGGAATGATGACAGAGCACCATGCCCCCCTCCCGGTTGACATTTTATAATTTTTCTACCAAGTAAAACACCCTTCACCCGGAGGGGCCGCGATCGCTGTAATCCCCTTCACCCTGGAGGGGTCACCTTATCGCATTTGTGCGGGGTGGAGGGAGGGGGGTAATCGAGCATGCTGATTACTAACACAGCGGGAACAGGGAACTGGCATGTAGAAGTGTGCACAGGTTGCAAAGGTGTACAGGGATAGGGATAACAGCTTTATCATATTGTTTTGATAGGGCGGGCTAGTGATTTTCACAGAAGTGTTTTGAACCTGACTTTTTTTGGTTTAAGATATTGAAAGCGAAAAATGGGATAACCAAGATTTTGACTTGCTCTTTCTGAAGCGGGATTTCTGGGTTGGCTAAAGTAGAGCAGTATTTTTTACGGGGTGCACACTGATGTAAAGTCAATCATGTTTGAAAATGATCATATCACTAGGTGGCTAGTATTTACAAACGACTTTAGGACTCGTTCAAACTTGGTCCACCGGGTTACTTGACATGTTTAATGCATATATCACTCAACAAGCTTGGTGGGGTCTTTGCATTATGAATATCTTAGGCTCAGTTCATACTGATTCGAAAGTTCGGGAACAGTTCCAGCACAGAGCTCGAACTGAGCGTTGCTGGAACTGTTTCCGAACTTCGGGATCAGTATGAACGCAGCCTTACAGCAGTTTAGGGATCTTATTGAGGCAGCAGTAAGATCGGAGGGGGGGGGGGAGAGAGTCGTATTTAGCGATCGCTTACCTCACTTCTTGCTTGACCCTGCTGATGACATCTAATGCAAACCCTATCAACAACTCTTTACTTTTTAAACTGTTTTAGTCTTCGTTCTTACTTGCACTTGTACTGCGTGGCGGTCCGAGACACTTGTGAATAATAGGTTTATTGATGGACAAAATTAAGAACTGACGATTAAGAAACGAAAAAAATGCATATGAACGTTTTATCGCTTATTTAGGCCTACCTTTCCTGCTGACTCCAAATTGTCTTCGTAACCTTGAAATACGTTGCGAAGGCAAAGCCGATGAGCCGATTACCCGGATAAATACTGAGAAAAACGGAGTGAATTCCTTGCGAAGCGAAAGATCTCCGAGTAAGACCACCGACGAGATAAGCAGACGTACTTATGGAACGGATAAATACGATTTCCTCACCTGAAACAATCTTTGCACCTTTTATTAAGCCAGACTCGGTTATTCAGAGTACTTTCCATCATGCATAAAAGTTTTTGCAAAGTAGATGCAACCAAAAAAGCATTTTCATATTGAAAATGTGTTTCGAAAATTGGAATTTTTTCCAAAGATTTAGATAGCTCAAAAGTTGTTTTTTATCGAATAATATACAAAAATGTGTAAGAACGGTTTGGACGTCTTGACTTTATGGAAAAGATGATATGCACATTTGAAATTCATATGACTGCAATCACATTGAATCGTACCAACAAAAAAACTTAATGCAGTGATGGTAACTTGTTACTGATACAAACAGATAGGATAGGTAGTAGCAGCCACAATCTGAATCAACAGGCTTTTGCAGTCTATAATGGTATTTTTTGCCTCTGCATCATGACCGCGTCACGTCGAAGTACAATTGTTTGACAGCGCTGCTCAAGCATCGAACGCCTTTTTATGCATGTTTTTCTCCTCAGCAGTTGACATTCTGCAATCTGTTATCTTACGTTTATATTAAATTATTCTGAAAGTCACTTCGCTATTTTAAAAGGGGCGCCACATTTGATGAAACAAGATTTCTAGTGGAGCTTAGTAGCATGCGGTGCAGCATTCCATCATCTCTCTAATAAGGAGCTTTTGAAAGACAACCAAAATCTGCTGCTCAGGTTTTTTGGAATGCTCAAGTTTCACGATTTTTTCAAAATTTTTATGTCAGACCTTTGAAAAATTCCGAGTAAAGGGGATGGAACAAGCTCTACAGGATACAAAACATTGTTTCTCTCATTCCCTAACTCGTAATAATTTCGAATTTCGAGCAATGCTACCAACTTCCATTTTTGGTTAACTCATACCTCCAAAACACCAAACGGTGAGCATGTTAGATGTCATTCGGTGCAGCTTTTTCTCCTCTGTCTATGTTTTGTTTCTGCTTTGTGAAATCTCCAGGGATAAAAATATCGAAATTTATGTTTTCGAACGTGCACCGGGCTGTACTGAAAAATTCGAAACTAGATATTCCAATTCCGTGTACTCTCATTTGCTCTGTAAAAGATTTATCGGTTTGGTGCGTTTGTATCTGACGTAGGCCTGCCAAAATCCAGAGGTTTTAGTAAAAAAAAATTCCAAAGAAAATGATGGAGGAATTTGGAAGAAGAGAAAAGTCGTGCTGTTTCTGTAGGGTTTCACTCATTATCAATACTCCTTCGGAGGGTTGACTGAAAGTTTAGAAAATTTTCGAAATTTGAGTATCTCAAAATCATGCGTAGCAGATTTCTAGAAAGCTTAATTATTATATTGCAATGAGTTTATGTCCATTAGAACGAAAATGAAATGCTGCATTGAATGCTATCAAGGTTTCTTAGAAACCTTTGTTCCATCAAATATGGCGCCTTTTTGAAAAAAAAGCTTCCGGAATGAATCAATATACAAGGGTCCTAAAAAATGTGCCCACTGTGATCGTTGATAACTCCCTTGCTTCCACGTTTTTCGTCGAACTTGACTTACTGTTCTGTGCAGCGCGGTTCATCTTAGATACACAATTTGGAGCCAATTATCCATGTTCCATACTGTGGGACTACGGTAGGAACTTCGAGAAGGATTTCAAGTTGAAAGCTATATTTTACCTCAGAAATAAGTCCAACAATCCAGAAACATTTAAAGGCCCTCCAACCTCTACACTGTTCCATCACATACCCATCGACGCCCCATAGGCAGCGGAGGGTAGAGCAGCGTTTTGATGAACGATGACTTAAAGAATGGTTGATACAACTTGAAGGCAGTGGCTCGGCAAATCTCAACCTAGTCAAACTTTCGGTTGTCTGGGGTTATTCAACACGCTGACTCCGAAAATCCACTTCTGATAGCTCGAAAACGGCGAAAACGAGCGTTTTTGAATGCCCTTCCCTTTGGAATTGGACGAGTGGAGCAAGGCTGATGACGCTGAATCGTTGCAGGACCCAATGGTTATAGCATTGCGGCGGGCAGCCTCCAGTGGTGAGAAGAAAATTGCCAACTCGTCCGGATGCGTGTAAGATGGCTTGCGCGTGTAAATTTGAGGGCAAATTTCTCGGTAGAGAAGGCATGCTGTGCAACCGGGATTGCACTGTTTTCATACTTGAACGATGACGAATCTACCGGATCAAAATCCTGAGTTGTTGAGTTTTGCCGACCCACTGCCTTTAAGCATATGCATGTTCTAACTCGGGCATGCCGTTTAAGGATTGTTAGCCCACAGCCAAGAAAAGACGTATGGTAGCCGAGCTTCAACTGAACAAGGTGATCACGCAGACTTGACAGGTTTAATATGGGCTAGGCAGAAAGAAAAACAGCAAAGAAGCTTTATTTGTCGTACACATGATTTCTCATTTTGAGTACAAAAATGCTGGATATTTCTAGAATTTCATCATTGGTTCCCTTTGTCCCGATGCAGCGATTCCTTATTTAGTTCTTGAAGCAACTTTTCTTTAATCCTTTTGGGTACTTTTCCGTTATCCGGACCCATTTTTTCAAGAGGCTTTCATAAAATACGTTCTTTAGTCTAAGAACAATTTTTTATAGATTCCACGAGGACTGCCCTCCTGCCACGTGTCAGGAAAATATTGACACGTTTTGGTCCATTTTGAAATGTTTTTCAAAATCATTTCCGGTAGGTAAAAGAACATTTGTAATCACTTAAAAGCTGTTCAGTTGTTTTCTATAAAAGCAAAACAATCTAGGACTTATATTAGAACATCTTCATCGTCTTCAGCAATGATTTAGCATTATCTTCCTCTTCAAACCTTTCGTCTTGCGGATTTAGCAGACGAGACTATAAATGATGGCTTGAAGTTTCTTGCTACTGCTTGTTCGGTCACTTTGATGGTGGAACTCAAGCTTACTTCTCCATTCTGGGCAAGTTTAATCTGTTTATTTATAACAAAATGACGTTATCATGATAACAGTATCCATTTTTTGATACTGTTTAATCGAAAATAGGACCACTATCGACTAAAAGATATTAGGTTGTCAAGAAAATAATGTCGTTTTTTATTTGCTTGCTTTAACGAAGCAGCCAGACCCAACCCAATAAAGGGTAATGGGTATTGTTCGATAGAGCAAAGCAAGCTCTACAAGATGGCACTCGTGTCTTTGCGCCATGCTCGATCCACGGAGAGTTCGAACTCAAAATCTGAAGATTTCCAAATGCCCAAAAAATCGAAAAAAATCAGATCTTCGTCCAAATAATTTCTACGGACATCCCACTTGCACACGTCAATACTTTCGATATCTGATATCCATATGTGCAGCTGCTGTACTTTTTCCTTGACTAGAAACTGAGAAAACGAAAATTTTCGTGTTTTTTCAAAAGCAATGCTGAGCCGTTCTTGCTTACGTGATTCTATACTACAAGCATGGGTAAGTAAATCTGTAGATTTTCAGCCCATTCCGAGCGGTAGTTTTCGAGAAATGTCGCTTTTAGCACTGAAACTGAAAAGAAGAAAGCTGGTTTCGATATTTCTCGAAATCTACTGCTCGGAATGGGCTGAAAATCTACAGATTTACTCACCTATACTTGTAGTATAGAATCACATAAGCAAGAACGGCTCAGCATTGCTTTTGAAAAAACACGAAAATTTTCGTTTTCTCAGTTTCTAGTCAAGGAAAAAGTACAGCAGCTGCACATATGGATATCAGATATCGAAAGTATTGACGTTTCTGAGTGGGAGGTCCGTAGAAATTATTTGGACGAAGATCTGATTTTTTTCGATTTTTTGGGCATTTGGAAATCTTTAGATTTTGAGTTCGAACTCTCCGTGGGTCGAGCATGGCGCAAAGACACGAGTGCCATCTTGTAGAGCTTGCTTTGCTCTATCGAACAATACCCATTACCCCTTATTGGGTTGGGTCTGGTTGCTTTGTTAAAGGAAGCAAATAAAAAACGACATTATTTTCTTGACAACCTAATAGATTGAACTTACGTCGCTAGGTAGGGCAACTCAAACTCTTGGTTAAACCTGTCAAACATGTAAATGGCATGTCAAATTTTTTTGACACGTGGCAGAAAGGTTGACACTCTTTCCTGTGAAGTTGGGAGCAAATATGGTACAAAGGAAAAAGCAATATCCTTCTTTAAAAAAATGGGTCCGGATAACGGAAAAGTACCTCCTATGTTCGCTGCCACGCGGTAATGACCTACCAAACGTCAGTAAGACCAACAACACGATCGGGCGCAGAGTTTATTCCTCAAACTTGGGTAATTAAACCGAAAGTCTGATACTCAAAACAATAATGCGCAAAAATAAGAAATAAACCATTTTTATTGTACGAATGTGAATAGGCGCGATTATTGATAAATGTTTTTGGCGCGATGAAAGTGAATATTCAAAAAATTGCAAGAACTCTTTTTTCTCTGGCGCAAAAATAGAAAAGTGCGTGCGCGGTGGATAATCACAGCCAGCCTTTTTGCCTTAAAAAATGGTTGAAACGAGTTATAATTAAAATAAAGTGAGAACAAAGACATCAACGTGATTGAAAAGGAAAAAATGAAAGTATTCTGCCCCTGCGCGCTCGACCGCCTTTATATCCGATGTGTTGCACGATAACCATATATTTTGAGAAGTTGAAGCTGCAAATAAGTATCTGTCATGAGATAACGTTCTCCGCGTTGCCGCGGCGTCACAGTAACCATAGAAAACGTACCAACCTTGAGGGATCGCAGCGTTGCAGCGATATTCCCGGCCGCCTTAGGGAAGTGCTCTTCTGAGTTCGTTGATTTCGTGTTTGAGCTCTTCAGCGCGGCGCCTGTGATGCTCCTTCGCATCCCTCGCTCTTTGCAGTCTTTGCATGATGATCGGCTTTCTTCAGGGAGGCTGCATAGAGCTGAATGATGCCCTGTGCGGTGACAGTGAAAGAATGGTTGCCCATATTTCCGACACAGCTTTCCTCCACAGCAGATGATTTCCAGGCACAATTCGCATTTTTTCTTGTCGGCAAGCAGTTGTCGTCTCTCGCGTGACTTTGCCACTTCCCAACAAGAATCTGAGTAGTGTGAGCCAATGGCTTCACAAAAAGCGCATCGCATATTGCGCTCAATGCTTTTGACTTCGCCTCTGTAGAATGAGCGTGGCCGACAGGTCCGTTCGTTTTCCAACTCTTCTATTAGCAGATTCAGATCCAGGATGGCTTGAGCATTACGATCGTACTCCAGTTGCAATCTTCCGATGCGCTCTTCGATGTCCATTGGGACCTCTTCCACGTCCATTCCAGCAAGTGGCTCCATGAACTCTCATTTTCTCGTATTGCTTCTTCTTCCGCAACTCTTTGTTGTTTGTGTTGTTCGTCTTGTCTCACTGGTTCCTGATCCGCAGGCCTCCCCTCCTCGTGTTGCTCTGGCTCCCTTTCGGCTTCGCTCTCAGCTCGGGCGATCTCGTTGTCTTCGTTTGATGACTCACTGGTTGTTGATTCTCTGCGCTCTCGAAGACTTCCTGATTCTTCCTGATTGTTTTTGAACTTTTCTTGCAAATCCTTCAAAATTTTTTCCATGTTTTTTACGGCTTGAAAGATTGTCTCTTCTTCTTTTTCTTTTTGCGCTTCTTGTTGATCGTTTTGCTGCCGAATCTCTCCAATGAGGTGGTGTAGCTTTGTTTTGAGGTTTTCGAGGCAGTTTAGCTGGTCTTCAATCATTACTTCGACTTCTTTTTGGTTTACAACCGGTTCCTTTCCGTCTTCATTTTCATCGGGGCATTCCATTAATGTTTCCCAAATCGCCGGCGTTCTTATCTACGTCGCGAACAAAAATTGCGGTACGGCGTATAATGTGCGCAGTTGAGTGCGAAGCAGTAGGAATTCGATGCGCAGTTTCTCGCACATTAGTTCGTAGTAGTGTAATCTGTTTTCTTTCTTTTCCAAATTCATCTTGGAATTGCGTACTACATCGATGCTGCTTTGCAGTTCGTCTACTTTTTTCATCGTATGATCTACGTCGTGACAGTATTTGAGAATGTTATCGCGTAAATCTGCTGGCGCTGGTAGTTTCGGGATAGCATTTTTTTAGCGCAAGAAGTTGTTGCTTCAAGCTTTGCACGTCTTCTGATTCCATTGCCTGGAAAAGATAGTGAGGGTTATTGTTTGTTTTGTTTTTTTTTCTTTTTTTTCTTTTTTTTATTGGCGCAGGCGCATACGGCATTGATAAGGTTAAAGTTTTCTTATGTTTGTAGTCACTTTCGTTTTTATGTTTTTCATAAACTTTACGTGTAACCCAACAGCATATGCGCGCAGGAAAGCATATTATAGTCCGTGCAATTTTCAGAATTAGCAAAAGTATGCGCATTCCTAATGTTTGAAGGCAGAGATACGTAAAAAGTAAAGCAGCTAACACGCATACGAGAGCAACTGCTAGCGTTTTGTACCAGCTCAAAACAAGATTGGTTATATGCTTGAAATCTGGCCATGGATTCTCGTTGTATAGGCTTTCTCGGAAGGTACCGATATATTTCAAAATTCCAGAAATCATGAAATTATGCGTTTTTCTTCCGCACTTCAGGGTACAATCGATATTTTGCCTTGCACTGTCGAGATGAAAGCGTAATGTTGATCGCGGCGCTGATGATGCGCATGGTACTGCGAAAGCATTTTTTCCGCATAGTATTTCTCCAATCAAGTTTCTTCTTGATTTGCAGTAGACTTTTGCTTCCGCACCTTTTGCGCAATTATAGCAACCTTTCAGATAAGCGTTTTCTACCGAACAATTTTCATCTTCAGTTTGCAAGATAGTGGTTTCGACGGTTTTATCAAAATTTATTATGAACTCGGCTGAAACCATATTGGATATGTGCGCTATCAGTTGATCTCTTTGTTTAGCCAGCTCCCAAGAAGGTGTTTTGAGCGGAAATTTTAGTTCTACTCGGTCAAATTCTTCTTGCAGTTTTGATTGCGTACATTGACAATTGACGCTGTTCTCTGCTGCAAAACATCTGCAGTCGTCTTCATAGGAGCAGTTCAATTACCGTGCTTTTTCTTTAGTTTCGCAAAACAAATTTGGTTTAATGCGGTTTGTCCACCACACTGTATCAATGCCGTTAGTTATGAATTGATAGAAAATGAGTGGGGTTGGAGGGATAGTCATCATTGTCATAGTTATCTGTAATGAGGAAAGCTTTGTAGGAACGTTTGGAATCGCTGTTATAGTATATTGTTCTTTTCCTTCTCTAAGCTTCAAATCCTCAATAATCACGTCCAATTTGACTCCCTCTTTCCAACGAGCGCAACGAAAAACTTCAAAAATCTCAGGGCTTTGTGGTACAGCGTATACGCGATAAAACAGACAGCCAGAGCTTGGATAAAAGCAGTCGCAACCAATTCCACCACACGATTCTAAGCAGCCTGTGCGACCAGGGTAAGAATTACCTTGCTGCAGTTCTGGTAGTTAGGTTGAGCTGTTTATTGACGCGCATTTGTCGCCGATGCATGAGCCCATATGGGCGCATCTTTTGCTGTCTACCATTTTTAGTTCGCTTATGCGAGTGAAAAACATGGTTTCCTTTTCGCATGTAAGTCGCAAACCTCGCCATTTGATTTTTATGTTTCCGATTGAGCTGGAATTTCGTATTAGGCGCAAACATGTGTTTGAAAGCACTTATTTTCAAAATTTCAGATAGAGTTATTTTGCATATTTCTTTCCCTGACGTTGTGGTGCAAGTTGTGGAGTGGTATTTTAAAACATCTATTTCTTGGCACGAGTGTACAAAGCGGTCATGCTTGCTCAATATGGTAATGATGGCTAGCGCAGCTGCGATTTTTGCTGCCCTTGTAGTCCGACCTTTGAGTCTTTTATCTGCCACCAAGATATGCCTTTGAGTATGCTCCGGAGAATCAGCGTCAAAAGGAATTGAAATCCTACGAGAAGGAATTTGAGGGGTTTTGTCAGCGTTGCAGTGACTTTTATGATAAGGTATACTAGCGCAGTGAGGGCATATATCAAGATTGCCACGAGCGCTATTGCTCCTCTAGGCCAACATTCGGGATTAAAGAGAAGTGTGGAGCAAAATAAGCAATCGATATTCACACAGAAATCAAGCGCTTTGCAATTGGTTTTTATGACTGATAGGCGCCCGTTTTCGTTCCATTTTATGGTTATGTGAAAGTCATGTAAAGTAACTTCGGGAGGAAATTTGACTATTTGTGACTGGTTTTCACCGTTGAGGATTTTACAATAATCTTTTGCGCAAATTTCGAAACTCTTGTTTTTTGGAAATGTTGCAAAAACTCCATCTTTTGCGCATGAGATTTTTGTTTTTGAGGAAATTGCTGAGATAGTTTGTATCAACGATAAAATCATGATATGAAACAAAAACCACTGCGCTCTAGGTAATTTTGGTTGATATGAAGAATTTGCTGTCATGACGGCTTCCTCGTAGCGTACCTGGCGTCTTGGCCTCAAATTGTATCTGTCGATGGGTGGGCGCTGAGGTTTTGCTGTTTCTCGATTATCCTGGCGCTCTTCTTTATCTTGTGCGGAAGTTTCTGAATCATCGATTTCAAGCGGTATTAGTAAGTTAACTGGTCTGTGAATTTTTCGTTTAGAAGCTGTTATAAGTTCAGCTTCTCTTATCTGTCCATCGGAACTAGGCAGTAATTTGGTTATTCGCGCTAATCTCCAGCTATTACGCGGTAAAACTGGGTCTGTAAGCAGTACAACCTCTCCTAACCCCGGGGTGTTTTGACTCGCACATTTTGATCCTACGCATTTTTTATGTTTCTCGCGCAAGCTAGTGAGGTATTGTTTCCTCCATACAGTTGCAGCGGTGGAATTTGTCCAAAACGGCGGGATTGTCGGGATTCGCGGGATTCGCGGGATTCGCGACTTCGCGGGATTTGCGGGATTCGCGGGATTTGCGGGATAAGGGGGATTTAGCTATAACTTCTTTTAAAATAGCTTTATTTGTAATCTGAGTGAAGATTTGGCTTCAGCTTGATGAGACGAATCTTTTGATATACGGTATGTCCGTAGTTCATAGTGACGGGGTAGGCATACAATGATACCTTGTTGTTTTCTACGTTAAGGCTTTTGTGAACATTTATCACAGTGTGAATCGCGTATAGGAGGTTCTGGTACGAAGCTCTCGTTATCGAAAACTATCGCGAAAAATTGGGCAGTTTTTATCTACCCTTATCGCTGATATAAGCATTTTATCATTTATCACTGATAATAACACATTTTTGGATCATTTTTTGCATATGGTAAGGAAAGTACTGTAGGAAAAGCTGTGTGGATTTCTATCGCTCTTTCTCTCATTATAAGTGATCTACAGGCTTTTCTAGTTCTATTGCTCGGTGCGATTGGTAGATCCCTCGCTGCAGCAATCGATCGATTTTTCATCGGCACATGCCATTGCTGCCAATTCTTACCTAGAATGGCATTTTTGCTTCAACTCGCTTCACGCCGAAGCCTGGGCTGAAATTCTGTACCTATATGGAAGATGAACGTGGAAATCGACCGCATGAATTTAAGCCATTCTTATCTGTCGTTGTCATTGATATCATCATTTTATCATTTATCACTGACGACACAAAATTGGATCATTTTTGATATACAATAAGAAATGTACTTTAGAAAACGCTGTGTGAGTTTTTATCGCTCTATCTCTTATAGTACAAAACCACTCACAGAACATGCAAAATTTCCGGGAATTCCGCGAAATTCATGTGAATCACGCAAATTACGCAGGGCCATAACTTTTTTCCGAATGAGTATATTCAAAATCAGAAAATAACGTTGTATTCAGCTCGTCAAGGCAAATCTTTCGATATACGATTGTCTCCAATATCTTGTTTTCAATAATCTTGAATTTGCATGCCGACGCCTCTTCGCATGGGTGTAACGCAACAAGCATCACACATAGGAGACTGCCATGGGCACCGTTCGATAGTACTCTTTTACTAGATTATCGTGCGCTAAACAACAGCCGAAGACTCCCTTTCAAAAGAGATAGAAGAGCTGATAAACTCTGGAAAAATTAAGCTGTTCCAAGTTTTACTAGCAGTAACTTTCTTTAGAATGAACATTTTCGAAATCAGAAAGCAGATTTGTGTTCATCTTGTCAAGTCGAATCTTACTGTATACAGCATGTTCTTGAAGTTCCGTTTTCAATTTTTTCAAAATTTTCTGCGCGCGTATATTCACAAGGTCGCAACGCAGCGCACATCAAACATAAAAGACTCTATTAAGCACTGTTGGATTGTGCTGCTTCCGCAGATTATCGAGCGCTAAGAAGCAACCGGAGAATCTTTTTGAGAAAAGATAGAAGAGCTGGTGAATTCTGGAAAATCGTGTTGTCTCAAATTTTGCCCACAGTGACCCTAAAATGAGAAGCTCTACTGCTAAGCAGATGTGATTCTCGTAATCAGCAGGTCAGATAACCTCTATGAGCAAGTTTTCAAAGAAATTTGGGTGATTCGATTTTTTCTCGTTCTACGCCCTGAAGCTCGCCGATGGGTTTTGGTCAAAATGTCGATGACCTTGGATTGTAAAGAAACTTCGCCCAAAGAAATTTTCGAACACGCTGTTTACGAAAATAGCGGTCTTTGAAGAAGACAGGGTCTTTTTGTAGAGATATTGTGAGGTGACTGTAACTGAGTCACGAAAGTTCGTAAATTTGCCTGCACTTTTCGCGAATTTGTCAGAAAACTAGCCTGCTTGCTTTTCCAAGTCAAAATCACTGGGAACTGTGCTATCAAAAGGTGCATGCTCAGGCTCCAGTCTATAAAGTTCGCCGAGTTACGAGCCTACGAAAAGACGTCCTCATAATTTTCGCTCAAAATGTAAAAATCGCGTATTTTCGTCGAAATTCCGCCCTCAGTGGTTGTATGACATTCTGATTGCATATGCTCACTTCGCCTAAGGGATCCCATTGAGTTGAATATGGTGGTCGCGCGTTCTTCAGCTGCTCATTTGAATATCCAGGTGTCAAGTCTGAAGAGTCAGCTATTCTCTTAACTTGATCCCTCTACCCTTAGTTTCTTTCCTTTGTAATAACACAACAGTTCGGACTAGATTATTTTATCGTTATAACATAAATATAAATATGAGGGAACATAATTGGGGAGGGGACCACCGAGCACCCGGGGAGTGCCAGCTCATCTGAAGTTGGTAGCACCGCCCAGTCGGCGAGGGGACTGTCGGACTCTAATTAGTCTGCGTCTCGACACAAGCACCTTCGTAGCTTGAGCTCAGATCTACCTTATTTCCAAATCCAGCACATTAAGACCATTAACCAATGTGAACAGATTTGATCAGTATGTCATACAACCACTGAGGGCGGAATTTCGACGAAATACGCGATTTTTACATTTTGAGCGAAAATTATGAGGACGTCTTTTCGTAGGCTCGTAACTCGGCGAACTTTATAGACTGGAGCCTGAGCATGCACCTTTTGATAGCACAGTTCCCAGTGATTTTGACTTGGAAAAGCAAGCAGGCTAGTTTTCTGACAAATTCGCGAAAAGTGCAGGCAAATTTACGAACTTTCGTGACTCAGTTACAGTCACCTCACAATATCTCTACAAAAAGACCCTGTCTTCTTCAAAGACCGCTATTTTCGTAAACAGCGTGTTCGAAAATTTCTTTGGGCGAAGTTTCTTTACAATCCAAGGTCATCGACATTTTGACCAAAACCCATCGGCGAGCTTCAGCGCGTAGAACGAGAAAAAATCGAATCACCCAAATTTCTTTGAAAACTTGCTCATAGAGGTTATCTGACCTGCTGATTACGAAAATCACATCTGCTTAGCAGTAGAGCTTCTCATTTTAGGGTCACTGTGGGCAAAATTTGAGACAACACGAATTTCCAGAATTCACCAGCTCTTCTATCTTTTCTCAAAAAGATTCTCCGGAGTACTCTGCGTTGATACCACTGCT
>CATQJL010000316.1:44726176-44832682 GCA_958299035.1 Cylicocyclus nassatus | reverse complement strand
AAGCAGTGGTATCAACGCAGAGTACTTCTCGCTGGTTGAGCTCCGCCAGGCTTTCTCTGTGGCTCGCCAGTTTTTGGAGCGAAAAGTTTTCTTTCCCCCCCCCCCATTTTTCCACAAAAGAGGGTAAAAACCTCGATTTCGACAGAATTTCAGCCACAGAAAATGCCTTTGCCCCCGGAAAAAAGACCAAGCATAGAAGCTGTGGTCTCGCTGGTTGAGCCCAGGCAGGCTTTCTCTGTGGCTCGCCAGTTTTTGGAGCGAAAAGTTTTCCTTTTCCCCGCAATTTCCACAAAAGAGGGTAAAAATCTCGATTTCGACAGAATTTCAGCCACAGAAAATGCCTTTGCTCCCGGAATGAAGACCAAGGATGGAACTGTGGTCTCGCTGGTTGAGCTTCGGCAGGCTTTCTTTGCGACTTAGCAGGTTTTGGATTGAAAAATATTGTTTTTCCCCGCAATTTCGATGAAAAACGGTGAAAACCTCAATTTCGGCAGAATTTTCGCCATAGAAAATGCCTTTGCTCCCGGAATGAAGACCAAGGATGGAACTGTGGTCTCGCTGGTTGAGCTTCGGCAGGCTTTCTTTGCGACTTAGCAGGTTTTGGATTGAAAAATATTGTTTTTCCCCGCAATTTCGATGAAAAACGGTGAAAACCTCAATTTCGGCAGATTTTTCGCCACAGAAAATTCCTTTGCTCCCGGAGTGAAGACCCAAAATGGAAATGAGGTCTCGCTGGTTGAGCCCCGGCAGGCTCTCTTTGTGGCTCGCCAGTTTTTGGAGCGAAAAGTTTTCTTTTTGCCCGCAATTTTCACAAAAGAGGGTAAAAACCTCGATTTCGACAGAATTTCAGCCACAGAAAATGCCTTTGCCCCCGGAAAAAAGACCCAGCACAGAAGCTGTGGTCTCGCTGGTTGAGCTCCGGCAGGCTTTTTCTGTGGCTCGCCAGTTTTTGGAGCGAAAAGTTTTCTTTTTGCCCGCAATTTCCACAAAAGAGGGTAAAAACCTCGATTTCGACAGAATTTCAGCCACGGAAAATGCCTTTGCCCCCGGAAAAAAGACCCAGCACAGAAGCTGTGGTCTCGATGGTTGAGCTCCGGCAGGCTTTCTTTGTGACGGAGCAGTTTTTGGATTGAAAAATATTGTTTTCCCCCACAATTTCCATGAAAAACGGTGAAAACCTTAATTTCGACAGAATTTTCGCCACAGAAAATGCCTTTGCTCCCGGAATGAAGACCCAGAATGAATGGAACTGTGGTCTCGCTGGTTGAGCTCCGCCAGGCTTTCTCTGTGGCTCGCCAGTTTTTGGAGCGAAAAGTTTTCTTCCCCCCCCCCCCCCCCCCATTTTTCCACAAAAGAGGGTAAAAACCTCGATTTCGACAGAATTTCAGCCACAGAAAATGCCTTTGCCCCCGGAAAAAAGATCAAGCATAGAAGCTGTGGTCTCGCTGGTTGAGCCCAGGCAGGCTTTCTCTGTGGCTCGCCAGTTTTTGGAGCGAAAAGTTTTCCTTTTCCCCGCAATTTCCACAAAAGAGGGTAAAAATCTCGATTTCGACAGAATTTCAGCCACAGAAAATGCTTTTGCCCCCGGAAAAAAGACCAAACATAGAAGCTGCGGTCTCGCTGGTTGAGCTCCGGCAGGCTTTCTTTGTGACTGAGCAGTTTTTGGATTGAAAAATATTGTTTTCCCCCACAATTTCCATGAAAAACGGTGAAAACCTCAATTTCGGCAGATTTTTCGCCACAGAAAATTCCTTTGCTCCCGGAATGAAGACCAAGGATGGAACTGTGGTCTCGCTGGTTGAGCTCCGGCAGGCTTTCTTTGCGACTTAGCAGGTTTTGGATTGAAAAATATTGTTTTTTCCCCGCAATTTCGATGAAAAACGGTGAAAACCTCAATTTCGGCAGATTTTTCGCCACAGAAAATTCCTTTGCTCCCGGGGTGAAGACCCAAAATGGAAATGAGGTCTCGCTGGTTGAGCCCCGGCAGGCTCTCTTTGTGGCTCGCCAGTTTTTGGAGCGAAAAGTTTTCTTTTTGCCCGCAATTTTCACAAAAGAGGGTAAAAACCTCGATTTCGACAGAATTTCAGCCACAGAAAATGCCTTTGCCCCCGGAAAAAAGACCCAGCACAGAAGCTGTGGTCTCGCTGGTTGAGCTCCGGCAGGCTTTCTTTGTGACTGAGCAGTTTTTGGATTGAAAAATATTGTTTTCCCCCACAATTTCCATGAAAAACGGTGAAAACATCAATTTCGACAGAATTTTCGCCATAGAAAATGCCTTTGCTCCCGGAATGAAGACCAAGGATGGAACTGTGGTCTCGCTGGTTGAGCTCCGGCAGGCTTTCTTTGCGACTTAGCAGGTTTTGGATTGAAAAATATTGTTTTTCCCCGCAATTTCGATGAAAAACGGTGAAAACCTCAATTTCGGCAGATTTTTCGCCACAGAAAATTCCTTTGCTCCCGGGGTGAAGACCCAAAATGGAAATGAGGTCTCGCTGGTTGAGCCCCGGCAGGCTCTCTTTGTGGCTCGCCAGTTTTTGGAGCGAAAAGTTTTCTTTTTGCCCGCAATTTTCACAAAAGAGGGTAAAAACCTCGATTTCGACAGAATTTCAGCCACAGAAAATGCCTTTGCCCCCGGAAAAAAGACCCAGCACAGAAGCTGGGGTCTCGCTGGTTGAGCTCCGGCAGGCTTTCTTTGTGACTGAGCAGTTTTTGGATTGAAAAATATTGTTTTCCCCCCACAATTTCCATGAATAACGGTGAAAACATCAATTTCGACAGAATTTTCGCCATAGAAAATGCCTTTGCTCCCGGAATGAAGACCCAGAATGGAGCTGCGGTCTCGCCGGTTGAGCTCCGGCAGGCTTTCTTTGTGACTGAGCAGTTTTTGGATTGAAAAATATTGTTTCCCCCCACAATTTCCATGAAAAACGGTGAAAACCTCAATTTCGGCAGATTTTTCGCCACAGAAAATTCCTTTGCTCCCGGAGTGAAGACCCAAAATGGAAATGAGGTCTCGCTGGTTGAGCCCCGGCAGGCTCTCTTTGTGGCTCGCCAGTTTTTGGAGCGAAAAGTTTTCTTTTTGCCCGCAATTTCCACAAAAGAGGGTAAAAACCTCGATTTCGACAGAATTTCAGCCACAGAAAATGCCTTTGCCCCCGGAAAAAAGACCCAGCACAGAAGCTGTGGTCTCGCTGGTTGAGCTCCGGCAGGCTTTCTTTGTGACTGAGCAGTTTTTGGATTGAAAAATATTGTTTTCCCCCACAATTTCCATGAATAACGGTGAAAACATTAATTTCGACAGAATTTTCGCCATAGAAAATGCCTTTGCTCCCGGAATGAAGACCCAGAATGGAGCTGCGGTCTCGCCGGTTGAGCTCCGGCAGGCTTTCTTTGTGACTGAGCAGTTTTTGGATTGAAAAATATTGTTTCCCCCCACAATTTCCATGAAAAACGGTGAAAACCTCAATTTCGGCAGATTTTTCGCCACAGAAAATTCCTTTGCTCCCGGAGTGAAGACCCAAAATGGAAATGAGGTCTCGCTGGTTGAGCCCCGGCAGGCTCTCTTTGTGGCTCGCCAGTTTTTGGAGCGAAAACTTTTCTTTTTGCCCGCAATTTCCACAAAAGAGGGTAAAAATCTCGATTTCGACAGAATTTCAGCCACGGAAAATGCCTTTGCCCCCGGAAAAAAGACCCAGCACAGAAGCTGTGGTCTCGCTGGTTGAGCTCCGGCAGGCTTTCTTTGTGACTGAGCAGTTTTTGGATTGAAAAATATTGTTTTTCCCCGCAATTTCGATGAAAAACGGAGAAAACCTCAATTTCGGCAGATTTTTCGCCACAGAAAATTCCTTTGCTCCCGGAGTGAAGACCCAAAATGGAAATGAGGTCTCGCTGGTTGAGCCCCGGCAGGCTTTCTTTGTGACTGAGCAGTTTTTGGATTGAAAAATATTGTTTTCCCCCACAATTTCCATGAAAAACGGTGAAAACCTCAATTTCGGCAGATTTTTCGCCACAGAAAATGCCTTTGCTCCCGGAATGAAGACCCAGAATGAATGGAACTGTGGTCTCGCTGGTTGAGCTCCGCCAGGCTTTCTCTGTGGCTCGCCAGTTTTTGGAGCGAAAAGTTTTCTTTCCCCCCCCCCATTTTTCCACAAAAGAGGGTAAAAACCTCGATTTCGACAGAATTTCAGCCACAGAAAATGCCTTTGCCCCCGGAAAAAAGACCAAGCATAGAAGCTGTGGTCTCGCTGGTTGAGCCCAGGCAGGCTTTCTCTGTGGCTCGCCAGTTTTTGGAGCGAAAAGTTTTCCTTTTCCCCGCAATTTCCACAAAAGAGGGTAAAAATCTCGATTTCGACAGAATTTCAGCCACAGAAAATGCCTTTGCCCCCGGAAAAAAGACCAAACATAGAAGCTGCGGTCTCGCTGGTTGAGCTCCGGCAGGCTTTCTTTGTGACTGAGCAGTTTTTGGATTGAAAAATATTGTTTTCCCCCACAATTTCCATGAAAAACGGTGAAAACCTCAATTTCGGCAGATTTTTCGCCACAGAAAATTCCTTTGCTCCCGGAATGAAGACCCAGAATGGAACTGTGGTCTCGCTGGTTGAGCTCCGGCAGGCTTTCTTCGTGACGGAGCAGTTTTTGGATTGAAAAATATTGTTTTCCCCCACAATTTCCATGAAAAACGGTGAAAACATCAATTTCGACAGAATTTTCGCCATAGAAAATGCCTTTGCTCCCGGAATGAAGACCAAGGATGGAACTGTGGTCTCGCTGGTTGAGCTCCGGCAGGCTTTCTTTGCGACTTAGCAGGTTTTGGATTGAAAAATATTGTTTTCCCCCACAATTTCCATGAAAAACGGTGAAAACCTCAATTTCGGCAGATTTTTCGCCACAGAAAATTCCTTTGCTCCCGGAATGAAGACCCAGAATGGAACTGTGGTCTCGCTGGTTGAGCTCCGGCAGGCTTTCTTCGTGACGGAGCAGTTTTTGGATTGAAAAATATTGTTTTCCCCCACAATTTCCATGAAAAACGGTGAAAACATCAATTTCGACAGAATTTTCGCCATAGAAAATGCCTTTGCTCCCGGAATGAAGACCAAGGATGGAACTGTGGTCTCGCTGGTTGAGCTTCGGCAGGCTTTCTCTGTGGCTCGCCAGTTTTTGGAGCGAAAAGTTTTCTTTCCCCCCCCCCATTTTTCCACAAAAGAGGGTAAAAACCTCGATTTCGACAGAATTTCAGCCACAGAAAATGCCTTTGCCCCCGGAAAAAAGACCAAGCATAGAAGCTGTGGTCTCGCTGGTTGAGCCCAGGCAGGCTTTCTCTGTGGCTCGCCAGTTTTTGGAGCGAAAAGTTTTCCTTTTCCCCGCAATTTCCACAAAAGAGGGTAAAAATCTCGATTTCGACAGAATTTCAGCCACAGAAAATGCCTTTGCCCCCGGAAAAAAGACCAAACATAGAAGCTGCGGTCTCGCTGGTTGAGCTCCGGCAGGCTTTCTTTGTGACTGAGCAGTTTTTGGATTGAAAAATATTGTTTTCCCCCACAATTTCCATGAAAAACGGTGAAAACCTCAATTTCGGCAGATTTTTCGCCACAGAAAATTCCTTTGCTCCCGGAATGAAGACCCAGAATGGAACTGTGGTCTCGCTGGTTGAGCTCCGGCAGGCTTTCTTCGTGACGGAGCAGTTTTTGGATTGAAAAATATTGTTTTCCCCCACAATTTCCATGAAAAACGGTGAAAACATCAATTTCGACAGAATTTTCGCCATAGAAAATGCCTTTGCTCCCGGAATGAAGACCAAGGATGGAACTGTGGTCTCGCTGGTTGAGCTCCGGCAGGCTTTCTTTGCGACTTAGCAGGTTTTGGATTGAAAAATATTGTTTTCCCCCACAATTTCCATGAAAAACGGTGAAAACCTCAATTTCGGCAGATTTTTCGCCACAGAAAATTCCTTTGCTCCCGGAATGAAGACCCAGAATGGAACTGTGGTCTCGCTGGTTGAGCTCCGGCAGGCTTTCTTCGTGACGGAGCAGTTTTTGGATTGAAAAATATTGTTTTCCCCCACAATTTCCATGAAAAACGGTGAAAACATCAATTTCGACAGAATTTTCGCCATAGAAAATGCCTTTGCTCCCGGAATGAAGACCAAGGATGGAACTGTGGTCTCGCTGGTTGAGCTTCGGCAGGCTTTCTCTGTGGCTCGCCAGTTTTTGGAGCGAAAAGTTTTCTTTCCCCCCCCCCATTTTTCCACAAAAGAGGGTAAAAACCTCGATTTCGACAGAATTTCAGCCACAGAAAATGCCTTTGCCCCCGGAAAAAAGACCAAGCATAGAAGCTGTGGTCTCGCTGGTTGAGCCCAGGCAGGCTTTCTCTGTGGCTCGCCAGTTTTTGGAGCGAAAAGTTTTCCTTTTCCCCGCAATTTCCACAAAAGAGGGTAAAAATCTCGATTTCGACAGAATTTCAGCCACAGAAAATGCCTTTGCCCCCGGAAAAAAGACCAAACATAGAAGCTGCGGTCTCGCTGGTTGAGCTCCGGCAGGCTTTCTTTGTGACTGAGCAGTTTTTGGATTGAAAAATATTGTTTTCCCCCACAATTTCCATGAAAAACGGTGAAAACCTCAATTTCGGCAGATTTTTCGCCACAGAAAATTCCTTTGCTCCCGGAATGAAGACCCAGAATGGAACTGTGGTCTCGCTGGTTGAGCTCCGGCAGGCTTTCTTCGTGACGGAGCAGTTTTTGGATTGAAAAATATTGTTTTCCCCCACAATTTCCATGAAAAACGGTGAAAACATCAATTTCGACAGAATTTTCGCCATAGAAAATGCCTTTGCTCCCGGAATGAAGACCAAGGATGGAACTGTGGTCTCGCTGGTTGAGCTCCGGCAGGCTTTCTTTGCGACTTAGCAGGTTTTGGATTGAAAAATATTGTTTTCCCCCACAATTTCCATGAAAAACGGTGAAAACCTCAATTTCGGCAGATTTTTCGCCACAGAAAATTCCTTTGCTCCCGGAATGAAGACCCAGAATGGAACTGTGGTCTCGCTGGTTGAGCTCCGGCAGGCTTTCTTCGTGACGGAGCAGTTTTTGGATTGAAAAATATTGTTTTCCCCCCACAATTTCCATGAAAAACGGTGAAAACATCAATTTCGACAGAATTTTCGCCATAGAAAATGCCTTTGCTCCCGGAATGAAGACCAAGGATGGAACTGTGGTCTCGCTGGTTGAGCTCCGGCAGGCTTTCTTTGCGACTTAGCAGTTTTTGGATTGAAAAATATTGTTTTTCCCCGCAATTTCGATGAAAAACGGTGAAAACCTCAATTTCGGCAGATTTTTCGCCACAGAAAATTCCTTTGCTCCCGGAGTGAAGACCCAAAATGGAAATGAGGTCTCGCTGGTTGAGCCCCGGCAGGCTCTCTTTGTGGCTCGCCAGTTTTTGGAGCGAAAAGTTTTCTTTTTGCCCGCAATTTTCACAAAAGAGGGTAAAAACCTCGTTCGACAGAATTTCAGCCACAGAAAATGCCTTTGCCCCCGGAAAAAAGACCCAGCACAGAAGCTGTGGTCTCGCTGGTTGAGCTCCGGCAGGCTTTCTTTGTGACTGAGCAGTTTTTGGATTGAAAAATATTGTTTTCCCCCACAATTTCCATGAAAAACGGTGAAAACCTCAATTTCGGCAGATTTTTCGCCACAGAAAATTCCTTTGCTCCCGGAATGAAGACCCAGAATGAATGGAACTGTGGTCTCGCTGGATGAGCTCCGCCAGGCTTTCTCTGTGGCTCGCCAGTTTTTGGAGCGAAAAGTTTTCTTTTTCCCCGCAATTTCCACAAAAGAGGGTAAAAACCTCGATTTCGACAGAATTTCAGCCACAGAAAATGCCTTTGCCCCCGGAAAAAAGACCAAGCATAGAAGCTGTGGTCTCGCTGGTTGAGCCCCGGCAGGCTTTCTCTGTGGCTCGCCAGTTTTTGGAGCGAAAAGTTTTCCTTTTCCCCGCAATTTCCACAAAAGAGGGTAAAAATCTCGATTTCGACAGAATTTCAGCCACAGAAAATGCCTTTGCCCCCGGAAAAAAAACCAAACATAGAAGCTGTGGTCTCGCTGGTTGAGCTCCGGCAGGCTTTCTTTGTGACTGAGCAGTTTTTGGATTGAAAAATATTGTTTTCCCCCACAATTTCCATGAAAAACGGTGAAAACCTCAATTTCGGCAGATTTTTCGCCACAGAAAATTCCTTTGCTCCCGGAATGAAGACCCAGAATGAATGGAACTGTGGTCTCGCTGGATGAGCTCCGCCAGGCTTTCTCTGTGGCTCGCCAGTTTTTGGAGCGAAAAGTTTTCTTTTTCCCCGCAATTTCCACAAAAGAGGGTAAAAACCTCGATTTCGACAGAATTTCAGCCACAGAAAATGCCTTTGCCCCCGGAAAAAAGACCAAGCATAGAAGCTGTGGTCTCGCTGGTTGAGCCCCGGCAGGCTTTCTCTGTGGCTCGCCAGTTTTTGGAGCGAAAAGTTTTCCTTTTCCCCGCAATTTCCACAAAAGAGGGTAAAAATCTCGATTTCGACAGAATTTCAGCCACAGAAAATGCCTTTGCCCCCGGAAAAAAAACCAAACATAGAAGCTGCGGTCTCGCTGGTTGAGCTCCGGCAGGCTTTCTTTGTGACTGAGCAGTTTTTGGATTGAAAAATATTGTTTTCCCCCACAATTTCCATGAAAAACGGTGAAAACCTCAATTTCGGCAGATTTTTCGCCACAGAAAATTCCTTTGCTCCCGGAATGAAGACCCAGAATGGAACTGTGGTCTCGCTGGTTGAGCTCCGGCAGGCTTTCTTTGTGACGGAGCAGTTTTTGGATTGAAAAATATTGTTTTCCCCCACAATTTCCATGAAAAACGGTGAAAACATCAATTTCGACAGAATTTTCGCCATAGAAAATGCCTTTGCTCCCGGAATGAAGACCCAGAATGGAACTGTGGTCTCGCTGGTTGAGCTCCGGCAGGCTTTCTTTGCGACTTAGCAGTTTTTGGATTGAAAAATATTGTTTTTCCCCGCAATTTCGATGAAAAACGGAGAAAACCTCAATTTCGGCAGATTTTTCGCCACAGAAAATTCCTTTGCTCCCGGAGTGAAGACCCAAAATGGAAATGAGGTCTCGCTGGTTGAGCCCCGGCAGGCTTTTTTTGTGACTGAGCAGTTTTTGGATTGAAAAATATTGTTTTCCCCCAATTTCCATGAAAAACGGTGAAAACCTCAATTTCGGCAGATTTTTCGCCACAGAAAATTCCTTTGCTCCCGGAATGAAGACCCAGAATGGAACTGTGGTCTCGCTGGTTGAGCTCCGGCAGGCTTTCTTTGTGACGGAGCAGTTTTTGGATTGAAAAATATTGTTTTTCCCCGCAATTTCGATGAAAAACGGAGAAAACCTCGATTTCGACAGAATTTCAGCCACGGAAAATGCCTTTGCCCCCGGAAAAAAGACCCAGCACAGAAGCTGTGGTCTCGCTGGTTGAGCTCCGGCAGGCTTTCTCTGTGGCTCGCCAGTTTTTGGAGCGAAAAGTTTTCTTTTTTCCCGCAATTTCCACAAAAGAGGGTAAAAACCTCGATTTCGACAGAATTTCAGCCACGGAAAATGCCTTTGCCCCCGGAAAAAAGACACAGCACAGAAGCTGTGGTCTCGCTGGTTGAGCTTCGGCAGGCTTTCATTGTGACGGAGCAGTTTTTGGATTGAAAAATATTGTTTTTCCCCGCAATTTCGATGAAAAACGGAGAAAACCTCGATTTCGACAGAATTTCAGCCACGGAAAATGCCTTTGCCCCCGGAAAAAAGACCCAGCACAGAAGCTGTGGTCTCGCTGGTTGAGCTCCGCCATGCTTCCTCTGTGGCTCGACAGTTTTTGGAGCGAAAAGTTTTCTTTCTCCCCGCAATTTCCACAAAAGAGGGTAAAAACCTCGATTTCGACAGAATTTCAGCCACAGAAAATGCCTTTGCCCCCGGAAAAAAGACCAAGCATAGAAGCTGTGGTCTCGCTGGTTGAGCCCCGGCAGGCTTTCTCTGTGGCTCGCCAGTTTTTGGAGCGAAAAGTTTTCTTTTTCCCCGCAATTTCCACAAAAGATGGTAAAAACCTCGATTTCGACAGAATTTCAGCCACGGAAAATGCCTTTGCCCCCGGAAAAAAGACACAGCACAGAAGCTGTGGTCTCGCTGGTTGAGCTTCGGCAGGCTTTCATTGTGACGGAGCAGTTTTTGGATTGAAAAATATTGTTTTCCCCCACAATTTCCATGAATAACGGTGAAAACATCAATTTCGACAGAATTTTCGCCATAGAAAATGCCTTTGCTCCCGGAATGAAGACCCAGAATGGAGCTGCGGTCTCGCCGGTTGAGCTCCGGCAGGCTTTCTTTGTGACTGAGCAGTTTTTGGATTGAAAAATATTGTTTTCCCCCACAATTTCCATGAATAACGGTGAAAACATC
The DNA here is from genome assembly GCA_958299035.1 of Cylicocyclus nassatus. Lineage (NCBI taxonomy): Eukaryota > Metazoa > Nematoda > Chromadorea > Rhabditida > Strongylidae > Cylicocyclus > Cylicocyclus nassatus. The sequence goes on along the minus strand of CATQJL010000316.1, from coordinate 44,822,223 downwards.
AATTTCGACAGATTTTTCGCCACAGAAAATTCCTTTGCTCCCGGAGTGAAGACCCAAAATGGAAATGAGGTCTCGCTGGTTGAGCCCCGGCAGGCTCTCTTTGTGGCTCGCCAGTTTTTGGAGCGAAAAGTTTTCTTTTTTCCCGCAATTTCCAGAAAAGAGGGTAAAAACCTCAATTTTGACAGAATTTCAGCCACAGAAAATGCCTTTGCCCCCGGAAAAAAGACCCAGCACAGAAGCTGTGGTCTCGCTGGTTGAGCTCCGGCAGGCTTTCTCTGTGGCTCGCCAGTTTTTGGAGCGAAAAGTTTTCTTTTTGCCCGCAATTTCCAGAAAAGAGGGTAAAAATCTCGATTTCGACAGAATTTCAGCCACGGAAAATGCCTTTGCCCCCGGAAAAAAGACCCAGCACAGAAGCTGTGGTCTCGCTGGTTGAGCTCCGCCAGGCTTTCTCTTTGGCTCGCCAGTTTTTGGAGCGAAAAGTTTTCTTTTTGCCCGAATTTCCACAAAAGAGGGTAAAAACCTCGATTTCGACGGAATTTCAGCCACAGAAAATGCCTTTGCCCCCAAAAAAAAGACCAAGCATAGAAGCTGTGGTCTCGCTGGTTGAGCTCCGGCAGGCTTTCTTTGTGGCTCGCCAGTTTTTGGAGCGAAAAGTTTTCTTTTTCCCCGCAATTTCCACAAAAGAGGGTAAAAACCTCGATTTCGACAGAATTTCAGCTATAGGAAATGGCTTTGCTCCCGGAGAGCCCTGCATGCATCTGCATTGGTCATCCTTTTAGGACAGCAATTATTTTGATTTTAACTAAGCAACGAAAGAAGCAAGCTGTATTAAATAATTTAATTCTGGTGGTGGCATTTGGAAGGAAAGATCAGACATTTTTGTGTCTACCTGCGAAGTTTGATTTTTCATTTTAGTTTCTTTAGAGAGGAGATGTGAACACCTTTGTACTTAGATGCGGTCCCAACTAAGCAAATACTAATGTATCTGCCCCGACCCACTTACAGCGGCCCGTAGGGCCGCTAGTCTTATATATAAAGTTGAATGTGTGTATGTCTGTATGTACGTATGTGCGGAATAGAAATTTTTATTTCTGAACCGGTTTGGACCAAACTTGGCACACATATACTTCGTGGCAGGGAGCGTGTCATAGGCTACTTTTCGTTATCGATCGATATCGATTTTATCGATTTTTTGCAAAATTTGAGCTACGGGGCTGGGAGTTGGCACAGGGGGGCAATCGAGCATGCTGATTACGAATATAATAATGACAGGGCCGGGCGGAGCCGGGTTTGCCAGCTAGTATTTGAATAAACCAGTTGAAGGCTTAGAGAAAGTTTGCGAAAGATACTACTTAAACAAACAGAATTGCAAAATCCATTCGAGTTTTTAACAGTATCAATTGTTTGCAGATCTTCAGGATCTACTTTACTCGAAGCACGAGTGCAGAGGTCACAAACAACAAGAAAACATATAAAGTTTGTGTTACGCAAAAAACATCAGTTTTTGCTCTGTGATAGGCCAGTAAAAGTAGAAGAAAGGTTCTTCCCCAGAATTTTCAAAGCCATACTAGCTGATGTTAAATAATGAAATCTTCTATTAATATTGTTAATTATTGTTTCCATCGATGAAACAAAGACACACTGCGGATACTGCTCTCCGTATGCTATTGATGAATGTGATAAATAATATCAAAACACTATAATAAATTGAAAGTTCTTAATATAAAAATTCCTCAATAAGCTAGTTTGAATTTTTTTTACTTCGAGAGCGATTGATAACCACCCATGATAAGTTCTAGCATATAACACGATACTTCTAAAAGTTCAACTACGATACTTTTAAAAAAGTTCAATTTTTTTTACCACTCCGAAAGATTGTTTCAGCTAGAATGACCTGCATTATTTCCACTCATTTCAATCAGAAATATCTTTTGCATGAGGCTCTTATGCTTCGAATAATTTTTAATGACAAAATGAGATGACGACAGGATTTGCTAGTTTTGATGACTGATAGGATTGCCATTTTTGTTCGAAAGTGGGAGGCATAGATGTTTGGTCTGATTAAAAATTCCAAAACTATCTTAATCGTGGAGAAGGTGAACCGACAATTTGATTTGTACCACTTTTTGCAGAACGTCGACGTCGTTACTCCAAAAGCAAAATAATTTCAATAAGACGACATACTTTTGAGCAGCCATGGAGAGGGTAGTTCAAAATGGAAAAGTTCTTTGTAGAAAGCCAAATTTCTTTTACAACACCTTGAGGAAGTGAGAGTCGCTTAAGAGTATGTGTTGTGATCTGAGGTTTGTGCGATCCGTCCTTTTGAGTGCTTCCCAAATTCTGCGTCTCACATGATAGGAGGAATCGTCATAAAAAAAACCGCTCATTTTTTTTTCGTGGATACGCCAAGGTGCTTAACACATTGACGACAGCATGGTCCACATGATGGGTTATGCAGTGACTGCCACGTGGGACAATGTGACCTCATAGAGGGTAGTGGCTTGAAATTTGTTAAAGTAACTACAACATCGGAGAACATTCGTTTTATAAGGTCACTTACTCCTTAGGCCTAGAAATCGCGATTCTGGGCTGCTCCTTAGAATTGCGCATGGTGTAGATACCGATCTGCGTGATATTAGCGAAAATTTTATGACTTATTCGTGAAAGGCATCGTCCCAAAAGCCATACAACTAAAAATGCGCGTTGCCTTCAATGTGTTGATGGGAGAAAAGCTGAATAGATTGATTTGGCGTCAGAGTGAAGCTGAGACACGGAATCAATCTCGCGTAGAAAGGTAAATTTTACTCATGGTTTTATATTTCTCGAATTAAACGATTGTGACGAGTAAACATCCCCAGATCTTTACTGATTTACAAAAGGCAGCTCTTACGCAGAGGCGCGAAGCATATGTATATTGTCACAAACGCATCAAGCCTTGCCCCAGCAAAGCGCTTTTATGCCCAGTGTGAAGAGTCGCCGCGTGCCGAATCGCACAGCGACTGAAATCGCGTGATATGTTTTGGCCTTGAAAATTGGTGAAAATGTTCGCCGCGACTGCGTGGGTAGCACCTACGTATATAGTGAACTTTCAAGAAACACACTTTTCAGCATAATTGCGCATGAATACCTTGCAGGCTATCTGAACAGGTGCGACGAATGCTGAATTTTAAAGTTCGCTTGAGCGAAAATGCTAAGAAGTTTACCTGCTGCATTCATTCTGCCCCTACCACAATACCCTCTCCCTTTCATTACTTCCTTTATGCTTATAGCAAATGATCGTTTCTCTTCCCTTATCAAAACTTCTAACTAAGCTTTTCGAGAAAATTTTTCTCGAGAAGTCCTCAATTCAATCTCATGCTTTTAGCAACACATTTTCTATTCTCTGTGAAGATTTGCACTTTTCAGAGCGTGCTCTCGACCATTTACGTAAGTTTTTACCCACATTAGGTACCTTTTTGAGAATACCTCTCAAAGGCAGGGGATCGGCAAAACTTGAAACCCAAGGATCTTAACGCAGTAGGCTTCTTATCGTCCAAGTACGTAAACAGTGCAATCCCGGTTGCACAGCATGCCTTTCCTGTCGAAAAAATCGCTCTCAAATTACACGCGCAAGCCAATCTTACACGCATCCGGACGAGTTGGCAACTTCCTTCTCAACATTGGAGGCTGCCCGCCGCAATGCTATAATCATTGGGTCCCACAACGATTCAGCGTCATCAGCCTTGCTCCACTCGTCCAATTTTGAAGAGGGGGGGGGGGAGTGGATACTCTCGTTTTCGCTGTTTTCGAGCTTTCTAAAGTGGATTTTCGTGATCAGCATATCGAATAACCCAGGTAAGCAAAAAATTGATTAGGTTGAGATTTGCCTAGCCACTGCCTTCAAACACAAGGTGTCCCAAAATAATGTGCACCCTGTTTGATTTTGAATAACTCTCTTATTATGGGGTCTTGCGAGAAGCGATAAGCGCCATTTTGTAGAGCTGGCTTCAACTTAGATTTACAGTATAAAGCGAATCATCGACCGCTCTTCATTATTTTAGGATTAGGATAGAAACTTGGAACATATGGTGTCACTGTGGAAAAAACTGTTTCAAAAATTTTCAAAAAAATGTGAAAACTTGTGTAATAGGGTTTTTAGGGACCTGAGTTCAATACTCAAGTGTTCTCAAGATTGCGAAGCTTTCGAAACGGTGTAACCGCACTTTTTAGGAACATTGAGAAATTGGCCGCTACTTCTTACCTCGCATAACTCTTCAGTGAAGCATCATAATAAGTTGGGAACTTTACAGTCAAAATCAGCAACTCTAATTGGCCTAGTGCAAAAGGTTTCAGGTTGTTTTGATTCCTTTCTGAGGCAAAATATGGCTTTTCATGACCCAAAACCCTCTTTCAAGTTTCCACCGTAATCCTACAGTAATGAAAAGCGGTTGATTCACTTTATACTGTAAATCTAAGTTGAAGCCAGCCTACAAAATGGCGCTTATCGCTTCTCGAAAGACCTTATAATAAGAGAGTCATTCAATCTTTTCAGACTCTGAAGAAAGCGAGTTCGCCGAAACGTTAGTCTGTTATTCTGTGCGATAAAGTTCTGTACCAATCTTGGACTTCGCTCAAGCAACTAACAAGAAGATTGCAACTATGCCAAGATTTATGGACAGTCGAACATGGATGCTCATAAATTTCCTTTCCTTCACATAATTTCTCTTTAGTTTCAACATAACTTTGTTCTACCTCAAAAACCCTACAACTGAGCTTTTAGATCTCCTTAAACCCCCTCTTCCTCGCCTATTTTCAGCCCTCCTATTTTGTACGGCGACGGCAAACCTGCTCCAACCGTGCAATGGTGCGCGCCGGACACAGCATGTTGCTAATCCGGGGAATACGAACATTTTCAAATAGTTTTATCGATTTTTGTTAAGTTTGAGTTACGGGGCTGGGGATTGGCACAGTGCGGTAATGAGCATGCTGATTATCAACACAGTGGAAATAGGGAATTCGCACGTAGAAGTGGGAACAGGGAAAGGTTGTACAGGGATAAGGATGGAACCTTTATCATAGTGTTTTGACAGGACCGGGCGAAGCCGGGTAAGCCAGCTAGTTTAGAATATCAATTCAGAACTCTCATGGGTTTGCAAAGCATTGCGTAGACTAGGAAAATCAATTTTTACAAATCCAAATCCTGGGGCATCGGTTATATTAGGCTAATCCAAAAGTTCATTCGCACAACCCTCAAAAATTTATAGCTTTGGTTTTTTCGACCATTTGCGTGTTTTCATTTTTTCTGAAAAAGCAATTCATTCCCTTCAAAGCGATACCTAGCTGCTTTCTATTGAGTACACTGCGTATATATAAGCGGTAGAAGAAAATTACTCAAACTTCAGTTTTTTGTGTAGGGTCATAAAAGATCTGGAACTTTCAGTAAATATCGGAGCAGTCGGTAGTATTGGTTCATTACCAGCTCTTTCTAACCGTGCAAAGTTTTTGCTGATTAAGTGTGAATATCAAATATGATTTTTTGAGCAAGCAGTACAAAAAGGCGATTTTGATTTATTTTGGCATTGTTCGCAGAAACGAAAACATAAATTTTGATAGAGACGCTCAACCAGCACAAACTTTGCACATTTAGGAAGAGTTGGCAGCGTAACTTATAATACCAAACGCTCCGATTATTTATGATCCTACACAAAAAGTTCCGAGTAAATTACTTCTACCGCTTATCTATGCAGTGTGTGCTCCGTAGGATGCGCTAAGATACCGCTATAAAAAGAATAAATTACTCTTTTAGGTTGAAGTTAGATAGCAACACGCGAATCGGTCGCAAAAGCCAGAAGTTATAAATTTTTGAAAATGGTGCAAACAAACTTTCAGGCAAACCTAATATATCGCGCAATTTCTGTTCGCTCATTTTGGCATTGCCACAGTGGCTCAAAGATTCATCAGCAAGACCAGACAGGCTTGCATCAACTTATGCAAAATGTGTGCCTGTGCATTCTGCGCCTGGTGAAGTAGTAATATGGAACAAGTCGCCAACGATAAGACCCTTTGCAATTAGTCGGATGCTTGCATGGATTTGCCGCTATGCTGATGTTGTATGATACCTTGACCGATTTTTTGAACTATAGATGCGCTAGTTCGGGAAAATTCCCCCATCCCCGCCCTCCTCCCTCCTATCACTTTGAAGCCCGAACTTCTCTCCTTCAGAGCAGAGGACGAAGCGGAAAAGATTTGAAGTGTGAGAAAAGAGATGAACTGTAACGTATTTTTCAATCCTTTGTAATGCAATGTGCTGAGCTGCTCGCGTTAAAACGCTAAATATTAGGTTGTCCCAAAAGTTTTGTCGGTTTCTTTCATCGCTCACTTAAACTCACAGAACAGCAATCCATGGACGACTCAGGTAGCATTTGATTCAGATTTTTATCCTCTTTTTTATAGTTGTACTTGCTCTCTAATCTACCCTGTCTTTGCAATGTTATCGCCATGGCTTTTTGAGCAGCTCAGCGGTAACGCCAAATCTTCCGAATTTCGAAATTTTTTATTCTGAAGTTTTCAAAGAGCACTGGTAACTGTTATGTAGAGCAAACCTTTGGTTACATAGTGCCCAATTTAGATTACATGAATCGCATTTGCCAAGTTCGTTATAATTGCTTATTCAATAAAAAACGCGGCTTTGTGAATAAGTTCAAAACGTAAAAATACCGAAAATTTCAAAAAGCTGCTTTTTCAAAGCAAATTAAACTTGGTTATGCTGCATAAATGATGTTTACTAAGAATCATGTCTTAAATCGCGGAACTTCAAAAGCTTTCGTGTGTTTTATGCAGTTGCGTGTTTTATGACTTTGCCAGAAATTGAGACCTCTAAAGAAATATCTTTTTAAGGCTAAATGCAGCAGATTAGGACAATCTAAGATTATTAGCTTATAGACCGGGAGTTGCTCTATTTGATCCATGCTTAACCCTTTTCGAAACTTTGTAATGAAATTTTAGAAAAGTGGCCCAACATTGAGCATCTCTATTTGAAATTGACAAATGGAGAATTTTGGCAATTATCAAAAAAAGCGTTCGAGATTATGGTATGAGAATGTATCCATAAGAAAGAGAAGGAAAAGTTGCATCAAATGCATGTTAAAACTCACTCAGGTCTTCATTTCGCATGGTTCTACAATGGTTTGAAAAAACCGACAAAACTTTCGGGACAACCTAATATATTGTATGTACTCGTAAAATAAAGATACATTGAATTGCTATCAATGCTTGACGCACTTCACTACGGTCAAATTCTCGAAGCTGATTGATAGACTAAAAATGGGTAATGACTATGTTTACTTAAAATTTACCTTCGATTTGAAATAGGAAGTTTCTTTATATATTGAAAAATGTTTAGTCCCAAGTCGGACCAAAAAGATAAGTAAAAAATAGATTATTGCGCTGTAAGATGCCAAAAGAATTCTTAAATTTTGTTCGCCTCGACGGCAGTGATTGTACTGAGTGGACAGCAGCTCACAGACGTCGCATTAAGACCCTGCAACAAATTGCTGGGTGTATAAGTGGAGCCAACCGCGAAGATTTGTTTTCTGTTTATTGTGCAAATTCGTTGGGCCGACTGCAATACTAATTAATTATGCATTGAAATGGCTAACATCAGTTTACGAATACAGTTCAATACAGCTCTCAAAACGTGTGAGATTTCCGTAAATGTTGCGGATTTCCATTCCGCGGAAGTCCGCGACATTCCGGGAATTCCGCGACATCCCAGGAATTTCGCGGAATTCTCTTTTTTTGCAAAATCAAGCAAATCACGCAAATTACGCAACCCTGTGACTTTCTCCGGAATGAATCTTATATATAAAGCTGAATGTCTGTTTGTATGTATGTCTGTCTGTCTGTCTGTATGTATGTCTGTGTGTACGTATGTTCCGAATAGAAAATTCCATTTCTGAACCGATCCGGACCAAACTTGGCACACATACACTTCGGGCCCCGGCGGGTGTCATAGGCTACTTTTCGTCATCGATCGATATCGATTTTATCGGTTTTTATCGATTTTTTTGCTGAGTTCACCTACGGGGCTGGGAGTTGGCACAGGGGGGTAATCGAGCATGAGGATTCCGAATACAATGTTGGTTTTCAGGATTATCGATTACTTTTATCGATTTTATCGATTTTTTTGCAAAGTTTGAACTACGGGGCTGGGAGTTGGCACAGGGGGGTAATCGAGCATGGGGATTCCGAATACAATATTGGTTTTCAGGATTATCGATTACTTTTATCGATTTCATCGATTTTTTTGCAAAGTTTGAGCTACGGGGCTGGGAGTCCGCACAGGGGGGTAATCGAACATGCTGATCATCCCCAAGGGGGGTGATCAGCATGCTCGATTACACCCCTGTGCCAAATTCCAGCCCCCTAGCTCAAAATTTCAAAAAATCGATAAAATCGATAAAAGTAATGGACGATCTTGAAAACTAATATTGTATTCGTAATCTGCATGCTCGATTACCCCCCCTGTGCAAACTCCCAGCCCCGCAGGTCAAACTTTACAAAAAAAATCGATAAAATCGATAAAAGTAATGGACGATCCTGAAAACTAATATTGTGTTCGTAATCAGCATGCTCGATTACCACCCTGTGCAAAATCCCAGCCTCGCATGTCAAAATTTACAAAAAATCGATAAAATCAATAAAAGTAATCGATAATTCTGAAAACTAATGTTGTATTCGGAATCCCCATGCTCACTTCCCCCCCTGTGCCAACTCCTAGCCCTGTAGGTGAACTCTGCAAAAAAGCGATAAAAATCGGTAAAATCGACATCGATCGATAACGAAAAGTGGACTGTGACACCTGCCGGGGCCCGAAGTGTATGTGTGCCAAGTTTGGTCCGGATACGGCGGAGCCGGGTAAGCCAGCTAGTATATTTTAAATTCAAAGACTGCATTGTGCTCAGCTCATCGAGATGATTTGATATACAGCATGCGCTTGGTATTCCGTTTCCAGCTTTCTCAAACTTTTCTGCCGACGGCTTGCAAGGATATAACATAGCCCACATCACACATAAAAGATTCCAGTAAGCACTATACGGTAGTGCCGTTTCCGCAGATTATTAAGAGCTAGAAAGCAGTCGGAAAATACTTTTGAAAAAAGAGAAGAGCTGGTGAGTTCTAAAAAAATCATAGCGTCCTAAATTCTACTGACCATAGCCTTAAGATATGGAGCTTTCCTGCTAAGCAGATGTGATTTTCGTAATCAGCAGATCAAATGACCTTTATGAGCAAGTTTTGCAGATAGTTTGGGTTAGTTGATTTCCTCAACCTGGGAAAATTGTCATAACTGGTTTCAATACTTTTCTTCTGCCGTACAGGTTGTTATAAATGACATTTTATTGCCTAACGTTTCGGCACAACGCCGTCGTCAGAGGTTTAAAAGGAGTCAGTCACTTCGATTCACGACTTTAGCCGCCAAACATCTCCTTCCTCTCTCTCTCTCTTTGATACACAACGCCAGACTGCAAGTCTGGCGTTGTGTATCAAATGTTTGGTGTGCTCTGCCAAATACATCGGTGAAACAGGTATAAGCTCCTGCAAGACGAAGGCGGTCGGCTCGATGTGCAACGCGGCTGCGACATTGCTGCGTCACAGCCGCGTCACAGCCGCGTCACAGCCACGTCGCACATCGAACCGACCGCCTTCGTCCTGCAGGAGCTTATATATAGACCATTGTGCGTGCGCTTAAACGAGCATTTGGCTAGCAAAAAGCGGCTGAACGTAATGAGTCCGCTAAGAAAGCATGGAAAGATAGATCATAGCGATATTGATTTCGACATCAAAAACATAATCTTGGCATACGAAAATCATATTTCCGCTAGAAAGGCCCTCTCGGCATCCTACATTCTTGTGCTGACCCCAAGATCAACAAAAAGAATGAACAGCTACCTATAACTGTAGATCTAATGCTGTATCTGACATATTGCAACCTATAAGATCATTTGCCCTATTTTAGGCAGTTCTTTGACATCGCGACTGTTTATTCTCGACATCGCAATCATTTGACACAATTGCCTATACCCAACACCGCAGTCGGTCCAAGCACATCTAAAGCAGCTGATACTGCTACAAATTACGGTGGCACATTCTGGTGAGTCAAACTCTACTCGCAGACTTCCTGTTTCCACTGAAGACCATTCGAATTGTCGAGTGGGAGGAGATGTTTGGCGGCCAAAGTCGTGAATCGAAGTGACTGACTCCTTCTAAGCCTCTGACGACGGCGTTGTGCCGAAACGTTAGGCAATAAAGTGTCACCTATAACAACCTGTACAGCAGAAGAAAAGTATTGGGGTCAGTTGATTATTTCTCGTTTTATCTAAAACTCCTCGATAAATTTTGGTCAAAATATTGATCCTTAGTTATAATATTGATCTTGGATGTTAAGGAAGCTTCGTTCATAGAGGTTCTCGGATACGCTGTTTACGAGAATTATGGTCTTTGAGGGATACAGAGCCATTGGCGAGATACGATAAGTAACTATAACTCGCCTGCACCTTCCGCGTACTTTTGAGAGAATTTGCCGCTTGCCTTTGAGTCAAAATCGCTAGAAACCATGCTATGGAATGCATGTCTCAGGACCCGTCTTTAAAAGTCGCCGGGTAGGAGAACAAATTCCGCCAGTTTGAGACCGCCTTCGCTAGCAACTGGTCCTTTTGCAATATTGCTGCATGTCATTGCAGGACCAGTAGTCCGCGGAGGGCTAAAAGTGGCGGAGTTCATTTCCCTACCCACAGTCGCCGAGTTGCGGGCTTACGAAATCACGTTTTCATTAATATTGTCCAAAACGCAAAGATCGCATACTTTGCCAAAATTTCCTCGTGAGTGGTTGTATATAATGCTGTTTGCAAATCTTATGCTCACTTCGCTCATAAAAATTGCGATAAGCGTGTTACGCGACTACTCACGACGGAATTTTGACAAAGTATACAAATTGTGCGTTTTAGGCAATATTAATGAGGACGTGATTTCGCAAGCGCGCAATTCGGTGACTGTGAGTAAGGAAATGGAGTCCGCCAGTTTCAACCGCCTCTGCGGACTACTGGCTCTGCAATCACATGCAGCAATATCGCAAAAGGACCAGTTGCCAGCGAAGGCGGGCTCAAATTGGCGGAGTTCGTTTCCCTGCCGGCGACTGTTAGAGACGGGTCCTGAGACATGCATTTGATAACGTGGTTTTTAGAGACTTTGACCTGTAAAGGCAAGCAGGTAATTCTCTAAGACGTACGCGGAAACTGCGAGCGAATTTACGCTTTCTGGCTTAGTTATAGCTCCCTTTTGCTATGAGACTATGTGCTCCGCAAAGATCACGATTGAACAGCGAGCCCGAGAAGCTCTATGAGCAAAGTTTTGTTATTCAATCCAAGATCATCAATATTTCAGCCAAACCCTCTCTCTCTCTTGAAAAATATTTCCAACTACTTTTTACCTCTTAATAGTCTACGGAAACAGCACCACCGTATAGTGTTCATATGTGTGAAATCTTATATGTGTGAAGTGGGCTGTGCCGTTACATTCTTGCGAGAAGACGGCAGCAAAATTTGAGAAAACTGGAAGCGGAATACCAAGCACATGCTGTATATGAAAAGAAATTCATCTTTATGAGCTGAGCACAATGCATCCTTCGGATTCAGAATTTATTCCGAAGGAAGTTATAGGGCTGCGTAGTTTGCGTGACATGAGTGATCCCGCAAAATTCCGGAAATTCCGTAAATTTCTCGGAATGTTGAGGAATTCCGGGATGTTGCGGTTTCGCGTAATTCCGGAATCCCCGAGAGAGCGGTATTGTAATCCTCAGGCAGAAATTATGCGTAACAAAGTGACTCATCAAACATTTTGTCAATAATCAACTGAATCTATAGGCGCCGTAAAACCTAATTGCCCACGCCGCGCCTTGAACACCAGCGTAAGCAAGCGGTCGTCGCGAACGACTGTCGGCGTTCACTATATTCAAAAAAATCTTTCTTTAACTTTCATGGTGTTATCGTCAATGCAAGGTATATCTCGAAGAAGGCCCCCTCCAAAGTTTGAAAAATTATGTGTGGAAAGGACGCGCGCTCATTGTCGCTCGAAAAAAGCCTGTAGCGCTTCGGGACCAAACGTTTCCAGCCGCGCCGTGCGTTGGTGTTCAAAGCGACGCATAGGCAATTGGGTTTTACGGGGCCTGTACATGTGCTTTTTTTCACTTGATCTCCCTACAAGCGGCCATCCCTGTTACTTAACTGTTGACAAATCCTTTCCAGTATAGGCGAAAAATTTCAAAAATTGCTATAGAGTAAATTTTTTAAAACTTGACCCAGCCATTCCAAACATGCATATCAACAAACGCTAATTCTAAATATATGTTTTTTTATCTCCTAGCGAATACCTGGAAGGGTTATGACTCTTCTCTTTTACATTTTTATAAACATTTTATCTTTTTGTAAGTGATCATTTCGATTTTCTTGTGCTTAGAAAAATAGCTACAGATAAGCGATAACAGGACCGTACATAACAAATACCCAATAGAGGTCAAGAGAAGAGATGTTCAAAAAGTTTTTTTTTCAATAACACTTTAACCTTTATCCAACTCATCATATGTTTCATCACCACATTGCTCGACTTATCCTTTTTCTTCTTGGAAGTATGCTCCGCAAGATCATATGTGGCACTTGATGGATCCAATCTTTTTAGCTTACACAAAATCGCTATGAGTGCACCATTTAATTGCGTGTCCTGCTTTCTTTGTCTCTCCTGATGTGCCTATTCGTTGATATTTTGACATCGAGAAGCTGTAGTTACGTTGAGATGTGTAGTCAACGGGGGACTTTGCAGCCCTTTACATTTTAGGTCACGCTGTCAGATAGCCCAGAAGTCTATCAGTGTTCGCCGATGCCACTCGTATATGTTATGAGGCAATCATCTTTCTCGATGTAGTATATGTTTGCCATTCCCAGATCATAAACTGAGCCCTATTTCACAATGCGCACACCTTCGTAAAGTTTCGCGTCGCTTCCGTGACATTCCTCGGCTTTTTCTCGCCTTCTCCCGTATGTCTGTTTAAGTCCGCTGCTATAAGGAGGACTCATCCAGTAAAATTGAACTGGCTTTGTCATCGAGATCCTGCCAGAACGCGTCCTCATCATCTTTATATCCCACTCGTGCGTGGCTCGTAAGCGCTGACTACTCGACTTGTTGCCATTATCTCTCTTTATATTTATCAGACAATCTTTTATGCGCACAACATCAACTATATTGCTCCTAACGTCTCCAAAACAGCTACACCAACTCCATTCTACAGGTGGCATTGTTGTAAAAAGCTTATGTCCATGTTCAATGTCGTGTCAACTTTGCTTCGCTACACTTCGTTTCCTTTGTGTCCAAGCTACATCGGCTCGCCGTCTCTTTAGAAGATTTGCCAACTTTCAAGGGCGAGATATAATGGTGCCCACACTTATGGTAGCAAGATGGAAAGTCTGCGGCTTTGGATCGTTGCCTATGGTGGACTAGCCGATTTAGCTCCCGCTCACCTTGCTGAGAGTAACTCTAGCCCACTCAGCAATCGGCTCGAACGCGAGTCGCTTCCGAAGTAACCCTAGTCTTTACTCAGTAACTTTATGAGGCACGTTTATACTGTTGATGCGAGAAGGGTGTTTCCCAGCCGGAAAGGGCTTCTTTGAAAGGTCAGCCTGGTGTTTAATTGTGAGCAGAGTTATTGCCGCAAAAATTCAGCTTAAGATAGAATCGAACCCATGACCTGTAGCACGGTCTTATAACAGAGAGCGCCAACTAATTGAACTAACGATGCTCTTCTTTTCAACATTAATCAAGCAATCATTGTTACGGCGGTGAACTCCACACACCAAAAAGCAGATACAAACTCTATAAGAGTTCCATAAATTCAAAACAGTATCAATATTTAACCGAGGAAATACCATACAAATTTCAAATCGTACGTACCAAGCACTGGAAAGAAAAGCTTTCAGAATTCCATTTTCTTTCAACTTACTTTCACGAGGAAAGTGATTGAACCTGTATAATTTTCCGCGCTTTGTAGATAAAAGCATGATCGCGAACGACATGAGTTTAAGTAGACAGGCATGCGCTTCAAACGTCCCTTTTTGAGTTCCTTCCTAAGAGTACGAAAATATTCTTACTCAGACGTGTAAGTCACAGTGAAGAATCTTTTATGGCCACCATCAAACTATAATAGCTTCAGTAATTGATCGGAATTCGTATTTAATGTTCCGCACAACATCATGCGAGCACGAGGATGACATATGGGGCAAAAACCTGCGAAGCAGACTCTCAGCTGGCCTAGGAATATGGCAACTAACTGATTATCTCCGCAAGTATTGCGTGAGCAAATGAATAAAGTTTCTTTTCACATTTCAAAGTTGAAGTTACTAGAAATGCATATAGAGAGAGAGACAAAGGGCGGGAAGAGAAGGAGTGTCTGGAATGTCGTACTATGCAAAAAATTGAGAACTAAATTCTCGGATTAGCAAACACAATAGGTGCGCTAGATCTTTGATAGAAAACCTAAATCACGAGATCGTGTTTTCTTTTCAAAATAAGTATTCTTGTAAATGTACTATACGCTACTACGCATCTCCTACCATTGCACTGCCTAGAGGAAAGTCGCGGGTGAGCAGACTCTCATCCATGATATGTATGAGATGTCACTTTTGGATAACTTTTACATTTCTTCTACGAAACATTTGAGTCAAACTGTCACTCCATTTTTTATTCAAAAACAAGTGAATAAAATGTATTAAGTAGAGGAAAACTGATCTACCATCTTTTGTTCTAATTTTCGAATCAGAAAGGTAATGCAAAGGATTTTCAGATACGCATTGTACTTTGAAATGAAATAAAATTCTGGACGCAATTTACTTTATTAACTTTCACCTGGGTGAGCTTCTAGAATGTTGAAAACATTGCAGCCACAGTTATTTTTGGCTTAGCTGTCATTTTGCGCAAGCAACATCTACTGTATCTAACAACATCGATCAACAACGATACAACATCTACTGTTGTATCGTTCTGTCGAGAAACAAATGCTTTGCAATATTAACTATATTCATGTTAATTTCAGCCTGGGAATCTCAACGGAGTCCGCGCCTTTAACACAATGAAGCAATAGAAAACAATATTATTGTGTCTACAGAATTTCATAGATTGGAGTTTGAATTAAAGAACTTAAAAAAATTTGAGAAGTATCATAAAGAAAGGATTATGAAAGGCAATCGAAATTAAAAGGATGATTTGATCCGCTTCACTACTTGCTCTTTTAAACTCAACATTCCTTCCTTTGACTTAGTTTGAGGTGCGAAATGACCTAGTCAACGACATGAACAAAGGTATGTTAAAGCTTTGCACTGACATTGATTCACTTGCAGATAAAGCTGTGAATTCGCGCTTTCTTTTAGAGTAATTATTTGTGTGTAAACTTTGATGTAATTTCAATATAACTGATGCTCATAATTCGTTTAGTCGCCGCACTCTGCTGAAGTGCGTCAGAGTGCACTGGAGTGCGCCGGAATCCGCGTCGCAATGCCATATATCACTCCAGAATAGATTCGAAATTCAAAGAAGTTTAACTCAGCTCGCTGAGGCACATCTTCTCAAATGTAAAAGTACCGCAGTCTGTCAGGGTACGATAAGTAAACAATAGGCAGTAAGTTTTCACCATTTCTCCAGGTTTTTGCATGGATGGGTTACTCATTCTGCTGAAAACAACAGTTAAATTAAATTGTTGTTAGTGGCATGCATATTGTACTCTACTGTAGGAGTACTGTAAGAGTAAGAAGTTTTTTGCACAGATTTTTATAAAATCTGCTTAAGTTGTCTGCCTGATGCGCTAATTGCGGTAAATAATTATGTTCATTTGCCGCTCAATGCAGAGTGCGGAGGGATATCTGAAATGTAAGCCAATTTATTTGCGTTCAAAACGTTGCTCATGGTTGCTTCTACGTGCTCGTTCTAACCAGGGAAAGATCTCACAAGGGAACCGTGTCGAGTCGAAGTGGCCTTTTTAGATGAGACCCATACCGCTTTGAAGGGTATTAAGCGGTGATTCCAAATCTGCCTTCCAAATCTGCCGAGCGCCTCTGGACGCCGAGTTATGACCGTTTTTCGGAACGGAAAATGAATGCAGAATTTAGGTAAAATTGATTGTTACAATCTTTCCAGCGCTCAGATAAAGCAATGTTAAGTATTAGCATATTGAATCAAAAGTATCCATTGCATAAACAGCTTTGATACTTGACACTGGACCATTTGAGCAAATTTGGGCGATTTTGCTTCAGTTTTGCGCTCAATTTTTTGACCTGAAAAACGAGCATAACTCGGCGTCCAGAGGCGCTTGGCAGATTTGAAAAGCAACTTTGGAATCATCGATAAATGCTCTTTAGAGCAGTATGGGTCTCATCTGGAAAGGCCACTTCGACTCGACACGGTTCCCTTGTCAGTTCGCACTTAAGATCTGGGACGAAATGGCACTTGCGTTTTTATGGGCTTTTACACTTACCTTCTATATTTGCTAAGTGTCTTCTCTAGAAGGTTAAGGGCTTTGAATGTTCAAACTTCGCAAGTTAATACCATACAATCAAGAGCCAGCGGTTCAAAGACAAATATTCAAGTCCGCATTAGAGGTTTTCTTATTAGTCTAAACTCAATTCATGCCGATTATGATTTTGAACTAATCCTCAAATCACAGTGCAGATGTAACTCGATGAACTCACATTTTCAAACTTTATGCTTTTTAAAAGACTCTTAAGTAACTGTGGAAGGCAGATTTGGGATTATTTCAACAAGACACACATCTAATGACATGCATTTACTCAAGACCGCCTGGCTTCCTTCCAGGGGTCAATTCCTTATTCATAATGTAAGCTAATTTTCACAATGACCTCATGATGTAACAGAGCAGTTGATGATGTTACTTGGCGATTACATTACGTGATTTAGCTATGTACAGTAAACATTTTTGTGATTATAACCATAGCATATCGCAACGCGCATTGCACATGAAAAGCTTCAATAAGCATTTTCCAAGAAAGCTGTATCCACGTAACATACATGTCAAAAAATCATTAAAGATTCTTCTCTAAATCTGAGAGAAACAGTGGTGATTTCTGGCAATATGCAGGTTTAGGAACCATCTACTCACCATAAGTCTACGGTACCTGGCATCCTACACCCTACATCCTATGCATTTAAAGCAATTTGGCATTTGGTACTGTGATATGCATGCCATATTGCCCACATGATCTGAGCTTCTCGTTTATCTGAGGTTCTCACTTACGTAGCGCGGACGAGTCCTTGTAAAAGCGCAACCCAATGCTTCCTGTAGATAAAAGACCCGTAAGCATCACTCAATGGAGCAGCTTCTCGAGTATCTAGTGGCAAACAAAAAAGGGCTCTGAGGCAAGCAAACTTCAAAGAAATCCATGTTTATCTAAAAAATATTTACCGTAGCCCTACACTAAGAAGGTGTTTTGCAAATCACATGTAATTATGATCATCAGTTCGGATAATCTTTATGGGCAGACTTTCTCAAAAAAATCGGGACATCTTTTTTCTCGTTCCTCCTTGAACTCGCCGCAGGTTTTGGCTGAAATATTAATGCTCTTAAAGGCAGCGTCCAGGCAAGAACCAGCCACCCAGATTAGCACATAGTTGTAAAGAGGGGCCCATAAGTATCCGATTTGCGTTGGTCCAATCCTTTGACGTGTCCTCTGAAAAGAGATACGGGCCTATGATACGTATCACAAGCCGCCCCTTCGTATCACAAACCACCCCTGAGAACGTGTGCTTACGCAGGTGTGCGGTTGCATTGCAGTTGCATTGTGCACTGCACACTGCATCCGTTCAGTTGCAGCTCCTTCCGCTGGCATGACGATGGGGACGAGCAATTCGAAACTCGTCCGCTCCTTAAAGAGAGGGTCCCCAAGAACCGGGGTTTTTTTAGAGTTTTGAATAATTTGGACTTTACAATTGTAATCAGGGCCACGGAAAGGCCCCAAAATGGCAGAAACATGAGAGGCGAAATTTTGCCCGGACGCTGCCTTTAAATTAACCGGAAACTTCGCTCACAAAAGGGTTCCTTCATACTACGCCGCAGGACACGGAAGCCTGCCGCGTGCGCCGCGTACGCCCTTACGGTAGCACACTCTGTCTATCACTGTATTTCTATATCCGCTACTCCCTGTGTGTCCTCCGAGTGTTCATAGCGAGACTGTGCCGCCATGGGCGTACTTTCACTACGAGCAGCGTACGCTACGTGCTGCGGCGTACGCGGCGCACGCAGCAGGCTGGCGCGTCCTGCTGCGGCGTAGTATGAAGGAACCCAAAGTTTCAGGACCCACTGCTTACGAAAGTCTTACAATCAGTCATTCTGCACGAAAGTGCCTCTACAGTAAAGTTACTACATAATAGCGAAATCTGGCCATGTCACGTAATCTCGCAAGTTTGCCTGCTTTTCTCGCCCGTCTGCTGACTAACTTGCTTGCCATTTTTGTAAGTTAGAGTTTCTCTCCCATCGCAATCGGACCATGCTTTATATATGTGTTCATCTGTGCTATTTCCCGAATCATGAGCTTACGAATTCACATTCTCATAGTTGTCTATTCTGAAAATCTCGTTTTTAGAGAGATACGTTAGATTGCGTAAACGCTGGTTTTGATATAAAATTATTTCGCACGACAGGAACCCGACAGCATGCATATTATTAGATGTGTCTTGTTGAAGTGTTCCCAAATCTGCTTTTCATAGCTACTGAGGAGTCTTTGAAAACTACCCTAATTTAAGCGTCTAAAACGCGGAGTTTTTTTTTTGAAATTTGAACAGAACAGACACGCCGAAGGACTTCGCGACCAAAAAACTATTTACATTGCTGCATATTGCCTGAGTGTATCGTGCGGCAGTCTCGTTTTCCGGAACACATCGAGCAGGCTGAGCGGCACGTTCGAAATACCGAAAAAGGTGTGTCTTATACGCGTGAATTTAGGGTAATAATATTATTGTTTTTGAACCGCCAACTCTTTTTGTATGGTACTGCTTGCGAAGTTTGGACTTATAAAGTCCTTAACCTTTCATAAAAGACATTTAGCAAATATAAAAGGTAGGTGTGAATTCAGCTCATCAGAACGCATCTAAGAATACCATTTCATTCTTTTCAGGTCATAAGTGCGAAATGAGATCGCTTTCTGGTCAGAACGAGCACGTGGAAGCAACCATGAGCAACGAACGATTCAAAAACAAATAAATTGACTTTTCGTCGTAAACATCCGCGAGTACTGTGCCTTAAGCTGCAAGAACGTAATAATCGCAATCAGCGCCATAGGCAAACAACCTAAGCAGATTTTACAACAAATTTGTGCAGAAAAACTTCTTACCGACTCCTACAGTAGACTACAATATGCCACTAACAATAAATCAATGTAAGTGTTGTTTTCAGCAGAATGAGTAATACATCCAACCAAAAACATGGAGAAATGGTGAAAACTTACTGAGTACCGTATATTTATCGTACCCTGACGGACTGCGGTACTTTTACATATGAGAAGATGCGCCTCAGCGAGCTGATTCTGAAGTGATATATAGCGCTGCGACGCAATTTCGACGCAGTATGCTGCACTCCGGCGTACTGCAGCGCACTCTAACGCATTCCAACGGAGTGCGGCGACCTTTCTGACGAATAATGAGCGGTATTGCACTTCTGATTTACACAAAAATGCCATCAAAAAATGAGAAGTTTTTCTTCAGTAAAAAACACTTCGAGAGCTTGAACCCTCACAAAATTGAACGGAAGCTGTAGTTTACCTGATTCAATCCTTTGAATGCACTAATGTCTTTTTTTATTTTCGGAGTTCTTTTGTCATGTGAAGTTGAATTATAGCTTATCCCACTTTTTCAGACATATTAGGGTGTCCCATAATTTTTTGCCGTTTTTACCTCAAACATCAGCATTGCTCTGGAACTTTGGCACTTTTGAAATTTTCAAATACATGATCGTACTTCTGTATGTATGAGTTATATGATCGCGTGTGTGGGAGAAGCTCAGGACTTCTAGGGGCAGAATTCCCCATTTTACGCCATTCAATTTTTTCCTTATTTTTAGTCATGGAAAACACGAAAAAAGTATAATTGATTGTTCGATGTGTCAAGCACGTGCTAGGTTAAACAAGGAATTTTTAGGTTTTTTGGGGCGGAGATATGATTTTTGACAGTAAATTTCGTTTTTGACTGCTATCATATTTCAGCTCGAAACTTTAGGTGGATTACGATTTGGGCGGACTATTGATAAACATTTTGAAGAGCTTGCTTTGCCTTATTGAATGGTTATTCAAGCCATATCAGTTCGAGGAAAGATACAAAAGACGACCGTCGAAGTAAAAACGGCAAATAATCATGGGACAACCTAATAGTTATTTATCATTGAATTCGGCCGTGTTTGGTTTCAAAATACTCGCCGTGTGGAGCTAACTTTGAAAGTATGAAAATATCTGGCCTAAAATGGAGCCAGCTCTTCAAAAAAATCGCGCCAGCCACTTGCCATTGGGGGTAGTTAGCGCAGGCTCGTTAGCTGAGCAGCCGCAGATATATTTTAACCGCAGCTTCGCTGAAGCAGAGCCAATGAGGCAAATGTGTAGCAGCTGATAGAGCGCAAAATCTAGATTCTAACTATGAAAGCATGACAAATAACCTGTTTTCACGAATATAGGACGCACGTAATTTTTCAAGCAGCCGCTAAGCCGCTTCGCTCTATTTCGGAAAGCGAAACGTATGCTGCACGTCACTCTCAGGCAATATGCAGCACTGTATATAGTTTATTGTCGCGAAGTCATTCTGCGTGTCTGTGATGTTCGTTTTTAAGAAAAACCCTCCATGTCCTATACTCGTGAAATTACGGTACTTATTTTTTCTGAACTAGAAATTCATCATGCTAGAAGTTCATGGTCTGGTTGAGCATATATTTTGACACACAATGTTCTTCCGAATAATTCAAAAAATATAGACGCATATGTCTTCCCTGCACTGGTCGAAAAAAAGCGTAGCGCTTATCCTTTAGGATCCTGAGGACAAATTTCCTGAATAGCTCCTTCTGCTCTTCGTCCGGTCTATGAACCTGTAACAGCAAAAACTAAACGTCGAATTCAACACTTTCGAATGAGTTTCTTGACATTCTGAATTTTTTTTCATCACCAACACAAAGGAAAGCATCGCATCAAACAGCATTTTCTCAACAAAAAAATGTCGATTTCACAGAATTTCTCGTTTGCGAGCCCATCAAATGAGTGGACATACATTGAGATTTGAAGGGCTTTTGAAACGCAAAAGAATGCTAAGTGATTAGTTCTGCAGTTGAAGGCTTAAAGGAGTTAGGAAACATGATTTGAAACTGACATATGGTCAAACTATTGGTTTTTTGAACGAGCATGCTATTTTGTCTAAACGTTCACGATACACTTTGCAACGTAACAAAGGATTGGAATGCAAACGAATAAAGAAGTCCTAGGTTTTATCGCTACTACTAGTGAGAGCGAAACGCTTAGACCAAATTGGCCTTATCTTAACTGAAACCGCATGCATCCACTCAGAAATGCGTTGTAGGTTCCTAAAACCGAAACGCAAAGAATGAATTCTATCTTTCTAATTATTAACGGAAACTCTTCACTTTTTTACCGGTGCAAGCCAAAAGTTGTGAGCTTTTTTTTTGTATCTTCGTTGTCAAGCGATACCTTTGATAGCGGTCAACATTGGTTTTTTTCGCGATCAAAAGCTGCCCGGCCATGCAAAATATTACTACTCAGGTCTTGAACCCTGGCTGCATTCTTGGAATCCCACTAACTGAGCCCTTAGACCAAACTTCAAGTAGTTCCATTCTCAAGTAACTAAGTAATTATCATGTTCAAAAGACGATCCGCATTCAGATCGATAGCTTATTAGTGCGGGACTGAGGCGCCTGCGTTCAACCTAAGCCCGCCCCAGCCGAGTTGCGCTGAACAGGGGTTTACTACGAGCTTGTCTCACAAGGAAAAGAAGGTTGGTCGAAGTGGCCTTTTGAAATACGATGTATACTGCTTTGTAGAGCTTGGTACACTGATTTCAAATCTACCTTTGCTATCTGCTGCGGGCTTCTGGGCGACGAGTTATGAAGGTTTTTGTGAGTAAAAATCTGAATGCAAGAGTAGGCTAAAATCAGTTGTAACATTTTTTATAGGGCTTAATTGGTATTCGAGTCACTCAGTGCAACAAATATTCTTGATTCAAGTATACCAATTCGCTGCTGCCTCATTTAAACATTGGGAAAAGGTTACGATTGATTTTACCATGTTTTTGCATTCAGATTTTTGCTCACAAAAACCTTCATAACTCGTCGCCCAGAAGCCCGCAGCAGATAGCAAAGGTAGATTTGGAATCAGCGTTCCAAACTCTACAAGGCAGTATACACCTCATTTTAAAAGGCCATCTCGACCAACCTTCTTTCCCTTGTCAGGAACAAAACTGTTTAATGCGAGCAAATTCTTCTGACACAGTATTATTGACCAAAAGCTGTATGCTAAAGAGTTCAACACCCTTAAACTTCAAAGATTTAAGGAGTCTAGAAACATAAAAATCCGATCAGGTAGCTAAGAGGGGCTGGTCGAGGATGTGTTCTTGTACATTGATACTTTTAAAAAATGCATGTATTACAAATAGACTTGATCCAGTTAAGTAGCTACAATTTTGGTTAAATTGGTAAGTCATTCACTATCGAATTCTAAAACACGCTTTAGTATTCTTATCACAATCAAGTATGCTTTGGACTGACTGAGGGCAAGGTCCCCATGTTGGAAATGAAATCCAGTATCCAGTATCTTTCGTACAATACCTTAGAGAAAACTCGTGAACCAAAGCACTTGAACACGGACAGTGTAATGAAAGAGAGAAATCAATGCTTAACCAATATTTATAAGTAGAACTGAAGCGGAAGAAAACCTGCCAAAGATTTGTCTAGGAAAATGTTAAAACGCTAACATTTTTGTCCGCTACCTGCCCCTTCAATTTAACTACTTTTAAAAAATCTTGTCGTGGACTCCTTTTTAAGAGAATCAATGACGCGCTTATAGAGCAAACCTATCATAGTGTTCCATAATTTCTTACCGTCTTTACTATAACCATCGTCTCTTTTTACTTCAATTGATGTGGCTTGAGTAATCATTCGAAGGGCAAAGCAAGCTCAACAAGATAGCTATTAGAGTCTGCCCAAAGTAATCTATTTGAAGTTTTAAGCTGCAGTCTGATTGCAGTCGAAAACAAATCTTTGCCGTTAAAAATTGTATCTCTCCCCCCCCCCCCCCCAAAAAAAAAGAAATCAAAAACTCCCCTTTCACCCTAATATATAACGACAGTGTCCGAACAAGATGGAGGCTTTGGAATTCCACCCATGCAAAAGTGGCCCCTCTCAGACACAGCATCGCGCAAGTACGATGCTGTAATGTTTGACCTAAAGGAAAAACGATCGGGAAATGAGGAAACTTACGCCTTGGGGCGGGGTCCTTCGAGCTGTCCGAATTCCTGCTGTGCGGTAGAGTACGCATGCCACCACAGTCAAAATCGTAGGGTCTCGCAATGATTCTGCGTCTCAGCCTTGACGGGTACCGTCGAATTTCAAATTGTAAGGCTTTGGGAAACGCATGTACTCGCCCTTTTCATGCCTTCTAATGTGGATTTTTGGATTTAGCGTGTGGATAACCCCGGTATGTGGATTTTTTGAAAATCGAGTTTTTGCCCGGACATTGCCTTCAACACATGTACACATCCAAATATTAGGTTGGCACATAAGTTTTGCAACTTTTCCCATAACTTTTTTCCTATTTTATGTAGCAATCTCATTTTCTGGCATCATGTAGATCGTGATGTAAGCTGCAACTCTGCGCAAACCGTTTGATTTTTGATAACGTAGTACAAAAAAAATCTAAGCATTTTTTGAAAACTGCTGAAAATCGAGGTTTCACGATTTTTTGGCAAACATGAAGCCCTACGAAACTTAATTCAAACATATGAAAAAGCAATTATAGGCAGCATGTAGCTGGAAGTTGGCACATTGGAATCAGTGAAAAAGAAATGAAATTTAAACACAAATTAAGGTGGGGCACCTTTGAGAAGTTAAACAAGTCAAATGCGTCAAGTTTTGAAGGCAATTTGTCGATAACTGAGCTGTGAAAAGTCAGAATTTGCTATAACTTTGCACTTTAGGGTAATCCTATGCGATAAACAAGAATATCATATTCATTTGTCGCTAAAATGAAATTTATCTTTTGATCTCACAAACGAGGCCTTTTCAAGCGAAACGGATCTCATTTTTGTGATCAGCATGTCAAATAAGCCCTATTGGTCAAGTTTCAGCAAAATCTGATGCATTCTAAAATTTTTTCCATAGTACCGTAAACCTACCGTAATCCTTACATAAGATGGTAAAATTCGGCAAAAATGTGTGCATTAGAAGCTTATATCATATTCCTTATGTTGCCAAAAAATGGATGCGCTACGTTCAAATAGACAAAAGTTATGTAAAAAGTTGCATTACTTATGTGCCAACCTAATATACACTTTCCGTACTTTTCTCATGGCTAGAAATAACGAAAAAATGAATGGGGTAAAATGGCAAACTCCACTCCTAGACATCGTGAGCTCTTCCCACGCACGTGATCATATGGCTCATACATACAGAGTTACGACCATGTATTTGTGAGCTTTGAAGGTGCTCCAGCTCTCAAGAAATGCTGATTTCAAGGTAAAAACGGTAAAAATTTTGGGACACCCTAATAGATAAATGTGACTTTCCTCACCTTTTGGCAAATCATTTTTAATGCTACGAAAATGTTTAGTCTTTTAACATCATGATTTCTATAGCATGAAGTCAGCCTAGGGCTGGGTCCGGTACTTTGAGTACCACCACATTTTGAAAGCAAATTAGGCTTCTCTGAATTTCAATCGAATGAACAATAAAGCGTTATGAACTAAGGCTGGAATGTTTGTACATTTGTGAGCAGTTACTCATTATTTTTATCATGGACTATCATTGCTTCTGAGAAATTATTTTGCAAAATTTCCCGAAGCAAAAAAAATGTAAAAGCATGCTTGTCCTACTATGTTGCTCTGTTCATATTTTTGAGGACAAGTGTATTGAAAATTTTCGGGAACTTGAGCGTGGCAAAAGGGATGTGCTGCAAAGTTCAATGATCTGCTAAAAGTTCGTTGGACTGAACCAGAACGGAGGGCATAGGCACAAACTTCGAAAGAGGATAAAAAGCTGCGTCGAATGCAGCCTTTCATCCTTTTTCCAGTTTGTGCCTATGCCTTCCGGTCTGGTTCAATCCAACAAACTTTTAGCAGATCATCAAAGTTTGAATGCGTCGAATCTTTAAATCTTGAGTGTTTTTCTGCAGTGATTTGTGCGTTTGGAACGACAGTGTTGTGCTCGAAAAGTCCAGAAAGATGAGTAATCCATCAAATGCATTGCTTCACGTTAGCTTTCAAAGTTCCCATTCATTTGAAGCTACTGTATACATGTACTCCAAAAACGTTTACATATGACGTCAATGTGCTGTAAGTAAACCAATTCTTTGTAACTTGCAAAGTCAGGTAAATGCATGTATGACTTGTATTGCGATATACACACTTTTTCTTCTCAAGGACAAAATTATGAGTGCAGTATCATGGTCGGGTCGAACACTAACCCTCACTCAGGCGCATGTCCACACCCGCACTACGATGTCATATGAATATCTGTTTCGCCTTCTTACAAAAAACCTTACAGCTTTTATATTCCCGCTTATTCAATTGCGGTTGCTGAAAATATACTTAAGAAGAAGAGCGGGGGCTTCTTATCACGTTGATTACAATGTGATGCTACTCCGCTACAAAGGTAATTTAGCGTGAAATGATAGATGGCGTAACATTTGCTTGATGGTGATGGTTCTTACAATCGGACCTGGTTATGCCACAGTAAAAACCGACTTTTTGAAATAAAGTTTTGTGGTTTGGTCCTAATTTGCTGTACAATATTTAGCCGCCAACGTTCCAAAACTTGATAGTTTCATACTCTCTTTCTTCCGCTCTCCACTCTCTACTTGCATGTTCCCTTCCGAGTGTTAGAGTGTTGCAACGCCGTAATCATGAAGGTTTCTCATCAACTTTGTATCTCGCCTTTAGGGACTCCGCCTCAGTTCTTTTTTTTGCCACTTTAGCGCACTTTACAGTAAGAATTGGCTGTAAAGCGTTCGCTGGCAAAACCACTTTCAAAGGCCATCGTGATCGTAACTTGCATGAAAAGACTCATCTACCCCCACAATGGTCGGCCGCCTCAACTGGCGTGGGGGTGACATTGGGTGTCGAGCTACGATGCACATCCGAGTGTATACTCTGGCATGGCCTCCCAAACTGTGAAGGAGTTCGGCGTTTCCGGTCTCGGCCGGATGCTTAGCTAAGAGCCGGCCAGGCCAGATCCACCGCCGTCTGGTTTTCTGGTCGCTAGGCGGTTTCTCCCCGCTCCACATCTGAGTCAGAGATCGCCCCGTGGAAATCAAGAGTAGGCCTAGTCTGGTGGAGAACAAATTTTATTACTCAGTCAGCAAGAAGATAAAGAAAAAACCCTGTACTTGTATCCCGCCTATAGCGCCGGGTGGTAGCAAGAACGATGTCAGGGTACCTCAGGGCGCCTTTTGGATTGTACAAAAACGACACGTCTGCCCGGACGACACGCCGTGGGGACTGCCTCATGCTCTGTACCTACAACTTCAGGACAGTCTCCACAAACGCCGACCTCCGTGCTCTTCTCGACGCTGCAGAGCACATCGAGTACCACATTATCGCTCTGCAGAAAAGTGATGGGACACTCATCGTGGTGAGAAGGTTTTATCCGAAACGTTGGAGGCGTTGGCTTTATCGTCTAGCCATCTACCGTCCTGGTCCATCTTGTCGATTCTCATGAGATCCTATCACCTCGACTAGCCATCCTACGACTGCGACCTTCACGTCAGAAGACCATCAGCATCATCAACTGCTATTCTCCAACATGAGCAGCTGACGAATCAGAACTAGATGCTTTTTACGAAGACGTGGAGCAGGTCGTCCGTAACGAGAAGTCCTTCCAATTAGAAGTTTGTTGTGGGCGACTTCAACGCGAAAATCGGGATGCCACTGGAAAAGGAATTTAGGATCGGGAAGTTTGGATATGGGCTCCGGAACGAAAACGGCAACCGTCTTTTTGGGTTTTTCTGCGGCACGACTTTTCCATGGAAATTCCATCTTTATGAAGAAAGAACATTGCCGGTGGACATGGGAATTTCCCAACTGAACGACTCATGCGGAGATCGACCACATTCTCACCAACCGAAAATGGAGCTTCTTCGATGTCTCAGTGGTTTCATCCTTCTGCAGTGGCTCCGATCACCGCCTCCTTCGAGCGAAGGTACGATTCAGTCGGGAGCTAAAAAAGAAGGTCTGCCATAGTGCCGCAAGAAGGAAGAATGTCGTTTATGACGGTAACAGGCTGGAGGAGCTCACATCAAGTTGTGACTAACCCATCGAGAAGGACCCAGCGTACGACTACGACCCGCTTTTGAAAGGATTGCGAGCTTGTGGAGAGTGCGCCTTAGCGACTTCTGAGAAGAATTGGAACGCTTTTCGAAGACCACCAAGGAAATGCTAGAAAGAAGATTTCTGGGGCAGGATCCGAATGGAACTCACTTCGAGCGCCTGATAGCCAACGCAGTTGCAGAACAGCTTTGCAGGAGGGTCTCATGAAACACAGGCAAACCAAGATACTGGAAACAACCGAAGGAAGACTAAGTCTCAAGAAGTGCCCATGGAGCCTCTGTAAATATCACGTACCGCTGGCTGCACTATTGAACAAAAACGGGACTCCGACTTCTTCCCGATACAAGATGGAATCTATCGCGAAGTATTTTTACACCAACCTCTTCCGCTCATCAACACCCGTGCCGATGCCCGTTGTTCCCACTGGAGAAGTACCACCACGAATTCTACCTGCTGAAGTGCGCACAGCGATTCAGACCCTGAAGACGTCCACGGCTCCAGAACCAGACCATCTTTCTGTCGAATTTTTGCGAGCCGGAGGATAACGTCTACACGAAATTCGCGAGTCGCTTCTACATCTTACCTTTAGAGGAAGAAGATCTCCGACCAGTGAAGGAGGACATCAAAAACCGTCTTTCTTCTTGAGAGGGGCGACGGGAGGATCCTTGGAGCTACCGTCAATATGCGCTGAGTGTGTACAAGCCTTTCACGATGATAGTCCTCGCTAGCATATCTAGGACACTGGGTGAAGCCCAACCCCAAGAAAAAGCTGGATTTCTCAAGGGATTCAGTTGCATGGGCCACATCCAGACGGTTTCGAGGGTCATAGAAGTCTGCCAGAAGTACCGACTGCCTCTTGTCCTAACCTTCGTCGACTACGAGAAAGCCTTTGACAGCGTCGAGACCAACGCCATCCTGTCAGCGCTAGTCAATCAAGGAGTGGATCCAGCTTACGTGAGGCTGGATGAGCTTACGTTAGTCGACTGTTGCAAGGACTGTACAACGATGATGCAGCTGTTCCATCGCCCCCTGACAATCCCAATTGGGAAGGGGGTCCGACAAGGCGACACAACTTCGCCGAAGCTGTTCACCGCGGCCTTGCAGTGGGTGATGAAGTCACTGGACTGGGATGAGAGAGGCATACGAGTTAATGAGAAATTCCTGTCTAACCTTTGTTTTGCGGACGACATTGTTCTTTTTTCGACCAGCAACAGCTTTTCACTGAAGCAGAGACGATGTTGAAGCAACGGAACAAAGTAGGGAAGAAGATCGGATTTCGAATAAATCGGAAAAAGACTCAGTTTATGAAACGCGCCCTTTGCGAAAATGCAGAAATGGAATTGGAAGGCACCCCTATTCTGAAGACGTTCTTACGTGTATCTCGACGTTCGATGAACATGGAGAACGACTTCAGGGGAAAACTTAACAGGAGAAGAAGAGCAGCCTGAGCCGCCTTCGGGCTTCTAAAGGAAGCCACCGACCAACTGACGAACACGGAGCTTCGTGCACACCTGTTCGAATCAACCGTTTTCCTGGCGCTCTGCTACGCAGCTGAGACTTGGGCTGACCTAGCCACGTCGAAAGCTTTGAGGACCATTCACAGAGCGCTAGAGCGTAGTCTTCTGAAGATGAAGACTACGCTCTAGCGCTGACGACACAAGACCCGACACAAGCAACATCTAGTCGGACTTCGCACTACGGATATGAGAAGAATGTCCTGTGTTCGTGACCCAGCGGAATACGTTGCGAAAGCGTAGCATCGCATTATGAGAAGAATAGACGACAGATGGTCATTAAGGACATCGGAGTTGATTCTTCGCATATGGGCAGACGTGTTTGTGGAACGCATGGACCAGCTAAGAAATCATCCGGATAACTTTTGCACCTGGAACTGAGCGCAGCCACCGACTCAACCAAGAAGATCGTGGATGTCTGAAGCGAGGGACAGGGATCGATGGAAACTTCTGTGCTGGAGCCCGCACTTCACGTGAGGTGGGCCATCTAAGTATCAAAGTAAGTTTACTCATCTAAAGTATCTATCGTATACCTGGAACTTCAGTGTTACCTGGAACATGTATATTGTATTTTGCGCTTGTTCCAAAAAAAAACTACGGAATCACAAAGTATACATTTAAGACGGGAGCAAAAAATCTCAAAAGCAGCGGCTTGGCATAATGACAACTTAAGGGTATTCATCGTTTTTGACTCCCTTGGATGAGCTGAGTCTGAATCTGTGCTTTGCAGCTTTCAAAGATATCAATAACTAGCTTTTCCGGACTAGTGTTTTTTGGGATGGGGAGAGGGTCGCGAAAGTGAATGCTGGAGCCAACAATCCAATTGCAGCTGAAATGGGTGAGGTGTCCCCACTCAATCCCATAGCGCTTTCGAGGACAGGCTTACTTCTCCGCCCAAAAAACACTCTTTACATATGGAAAACGGGTTACTGATATCTCTTTAAGCTGCAAAGCACAGCCTAAGACCTAGCTCATCCAGGGGAACCGAGAACGATGAATACCAAAGTTGTAATTCTGCCGAGACCCCGCTACCTTTAAGAAATCGTTCGCGACTTCCACAAATCTGTAAGATTAGGATTGAGAAGACTTGCGCATAAAAATTCAACAATAGCAAGCTTGCCTGCTAGGTAGACTATGTGCAAGATCATACTGCTCGGAAAATCTACGTGAGCTTGAACCAAAAAATTTTAATTTTTTTAACTTACTTCCATATTAAACTGGCAGAGTGTGATACCATGCTCATCCAGCTTCCCATTTCGATAAAAATAAGGAAATAATTCGTACTCACCACCTTCTATATCAATCCACAAGTTATCATAGACCTAAATTCGACAACCCAGACACAAAATCACTTTCACAAACGGTGTTTGAAGATGTAATTGAGCAAACTTACTCTAAACCCAATGAATTCAGTGAGAAAGTATGCTAACTCGACATGGACCACGCTGCGCGTGACGTACGTTCCTAAAAAGCTCTTTCGACAGTGTGACTAAAGGTTCAAAAAGTTGAGCGTACTGTTGATGAGAACACTTGCGTTTGAAATTCGCGATCTTGACCCAATAGCGAATGGGAAAAATGTGCCGATTTTGTTAAAGAGATCTTCGTTGATTTTTCTAACTGGATCAGCGCCATAAAAGAGAGAGTCTTTTGGTAGCACCTAGGAGGAGAAAACTTTAGGCTAGATGTGATGTGATTTAATTTTCACTTATTAGAATAATGCACAAATCTGCACAGAGCGAAAATTTTTTTTAAATGTTTAGACAAACTAATCAGCGCTTTAGTAATTTCTAATGTATTTGATCAGCGCTTTTTAGTAATTTCTGATGTATTTTAGAAGATTGGTTTGGAAGTCAATAAGTCGAATTTATAAAGTCGAAGCTCATAACTGTTTGTAGAGACATTACCAAGTCAAAAAGAATTGCTCGCGATGCAGCTATTTCCCAACAGCTGCCGAAGATGGAGGTTGGCCTGGGATAGACAACCTTTGGCAGTGATTTGCCCGCCGGCAAAAACTTGTTCCCTCTCACTCTTTTCTCTTCCCCTTTTCTGTACACAGAGCGTCCCAGAAAGATGTGCACGGTGTTCGATCGTTAATAACTCTTTCGCTTTCAGTCTTTTGCCGAGCTTGAGGTAGCATTTCTATAGAACGAGGTCCAACTTAGATATACAGTATGGAGCGAGTCACCAATCATCTTTCAATACTACGGGATTACGGTGTGAACTTTTAGCATAGAGCGTCGCTGTGCAATAGACCTCTTAATAGAATGATTCAAAAAAATCTGAAAATTTGAGTAGCAAGGTATTTAGACGTGTTGATTTCACTGCACTATTTTTTACCAGTTTAATTCATGATGGCGTAAACAATTTCCGACGAATATTGGAAAAGCAGTTGTTGCCCTAAATTTAAAATAACTTATGAAAAAAGCACTTCACTGAAGTGCATATTATATTCAGAATCGGCGACTTCGATGACCCAACATGAAACTTTCTGGTTTGTTTGGTTTTCATTCTAAGGCAAAATATCGCTTTCCATGACTTGAAATCCTCCTCGAAGTTCCTACCGTAATCCTACAGTAATGAGGAGCAATTAATAATCCGCTTCATATTGTTAATCTAAGTTGTACCTCGCTCACAAAATGATGCCTCAAGCTCGGCAAAAGACATGAAAGCAAGGGACTTATTAAGGATCAAACAGTGGCACATGTTTTTGGAACACCCTGTATATCTTGTATAATATAATAAATATTATTGTAAGCAATGTTACTCCGCTACACCTCAGGTAAAGGGACCGCCTTTTATTCTGACATGGAAGTCCTAGGGAGATACTAGGTCGGTTTGATAGTTCTGTCGTTTCATTTTTGAAAATTTGTAACTCTGCGCTATCCCAACGGATTTGCATCGGTGTAATTTTGTTTGAAAGCATAAGTCTTTCGCTTTCGAATATAGTCTTGATTAGCTTCTACTACATTCTGACTGCAGAGATAAAAATGAAAAAGTAAGAGTGAGGAAAAATCTGAAAGGTTCAGTATATAAGTTTTTTGACCTACTTTTTATAACTGTGAAATTATAATTGTTCTGTGCTGTTTGGATGTCTCTGAGAGAAGTTTTGAATTTCGAGTTAATACAGGAAACGCCAAAAATTGATTTGTCACTTTTTCCGAAATTCATAACTTCTCTCAGGGACGTTCAAACAGCACAGCCTTTTCATAGTTTTGAAGAGTAGATCAAAAACTATACCTAACTTAAAATGAGCAAAACTTAGTTGGTCTTACTTTTTCGTTTTTATCTCTGCAATCAGTGTGTAATGAAGCTAATCAAGACTGTATTCGAAAGAAAGACTTATGCTTTCAAAAAAATTACACCGATGCAAATCTGTTCTGTTAGCGCAAAGTTACAAATTTTCAAAAATGAAACGACAAAACTTTCGGACCGGCCTAATATTTTTTTTAGAATTCAAAGGTCAATTTTTTATCTTAACAAACTTTTGATATAGAATCTGAAACTTTTGATTTCCCTCTCCCCCTCCCTCCCTATACAACCCTGTCGTCGTATAGAGGGCATGTGCCCCCCCCCCCCCCGCACTCCCCCACTCCCCTCAGTCCGCCACTGTCGCATGAAGAAAATTATGAGAAAAAGGTGGTTATTCAGACGTAAACTTTTTTTTCTTTACCAAATGATTATCACTTTTTCAATGAACTTACAAAACAAAATATTTTCCAACGTGATTAAGTGAATCTTAGCTTCTCTACACATCACACGCAAAAATTTTAGTATCAAAAAAATTCCCAAACGTTCCTTTAACGACTGTTATTTCAAGAATTTACAAGAACATGCGCAAAATGACTTAGACTGAGATAGACAAGAAAAAAT
This sequence comes from Cylicocyclus nassatus, assembly GCA_958299035.1. Taxonomy (NCBI): domain Eukaryota; kingdom Metazoa; phylum Nematoda; class Chromadorea; order Rhabditida; family Strongylidae; genus Cylicocyclus; species Cylicocyclus nassatus. Next base: position 44,789,233 of record CATQJL010000316.1, on the reverse strand, counting down.
GCACACGTTGCTGGTATAAAACAGTGGAAATCAGCAGTAGTTTTGACAATGCTATAAAACTGAATTTGCATGACGTTGGAGAAAGTAACACTCAAACTACGATTATTCTCAGAGAATATTGCTTGCAGCCGAATGAAGATTATTTTCAGAGGGCAATTCTGATCGAAAATGCAACACCAAAAAAGTTTTTTTTTCATAAATAGGGAGAAATCCTCACTTCTTTCGAGAAGTACTAAGATAACCAGTTCGTTAGATCCTCTTCAAAAGTAACGACGCAGATTCTAAATGATAAAAGCCATATCTTGTTTCAATCTGGAATGCAGTCCTTAAATTGTAGAGCATCCAAAAAAACTGAACATTCTACGTACTACAATCTCTTTTTTTTTCTAGAAAGCAATGTTATTGCTCCCTCGACAGATTTCAGCTGAATCTAGGAACTATCACTCCATAGAAGTTTCTATATCGCACCCGGACCCCGGACTTGAAGAAAAATAGATAGCTTTAGCAAGTTGCATATTAGTAGAGAATTGTCATACATAATGTTAGAATTTTCCGCTGAAGCTCCTATACTCATCATAAGTTATAATGAGCTAAGGATTTTTACGTGTGTGTGTGTGTGTGTGTGTGTGTGTGGTGTGTGTGTGTGGTGTGTGTGTGGTGTGTGTGTGTGGTGTGTGTGTGGTGCGTGTGTGGTGTGTGTGTGGTGTGTGTGTGTGTGGTGTGTGTGTGTGGTGTGTGTGTGTGGTGTGTGTGTAGTGTGTGTGTGTAGTGTGTGTGTGTGGTGTGTGTGTGGTGTGTGTGTGTGTGGTGTGTGTGTGGTGTGTGTGTGTGTGTGTGGTGTGTGTGTGTGGTGTGTGTGGTGTGTGTGTGCTGTGTGTGTGTGGTGTGTGTGTGGTGTGTGTGTGTGGTGTGTGTGTGGGTGGTGTGTGTGTGTGGTGTGTGTGTGGTGTGTGTGTGGTGTGTGTGTGGTGTGTGTGTGTTGTCTGTGTGGTGTGTGTGTGGTGTGTGTGTGGTGTGTGTGTGTGGTGTGTGTGTGGTGTGTGTGTGGTGTGTGTGTGTGGTGTGTGTGTGTGGTGTGTGTGTGGTGTGTGTGTGTGGTGTGTGTGTGTGGTGTGTGTGTGGTGTGTGTGTGGTGTGTGTGTGGTGTGTGTGTGGTGTGTGTGTGGTGTGTGTGTGTATGGTGTGTGTGTGGTGTGTGTGGTGTGTGTGGTGTGTGTGGTGTGTGTGTGGTGTGTGGTGTGTGGTGTGTGGTGTGTGTGTGTGTGTGTGTGTGTGTGTGGTGTGTGTGTGTGTCCGTTACGAAAATCGAGGAGCGTGTTCCAGCCAACGTTCTGACCCCAACTTTTGCATGGTGCATGCTAGTAGCATGAAAGTCCTCTATGCAAAAGCACGAGCGGATCCGCTGAGTGGAACCCCAAAAACTGCGCCCCAAACGGATCCACTTAGCTTCTGACCAGCAAATTGGGGCAGTATTAACATGGATATGTTTGACAAACTGATGTGCAAGCCAAAAAATTGAACTAAAGTTGGTTACTTTACGAAAATGCCGCCAAAAAAATAAGTTGCACAAAAGTTCAATTTGCCAAGATTTTACCTGATCGTTTGAGACGATTTTTGCATAGAGATGTAGTCCACGGTAATTATTGTCGTTATGGCGACTTTAGAGTCATAAAAAATTCAAAATCCGATTCGAATTTGCATTTATTCTTCTCGGAAAAGTTTCATTCACGCAAAAATACCGACCTCACACAAAAAAGCTCTAGAAATGAGTAATTGTTTACAAATCATTTGTGATAGCTTGCGTGCGATAAGTTTCAGTGTCATTATCATGCGGGAATGAGTTAGGCTTACAGAAAGCAGGGCCAGTGCGAGCCTTTACGAAGCAGAGGTGATGCACTGGTAACCCATAAGCTACACATCGAAGTTTTTGCAGTAGAACTGTTCTCTTCGCATAATTTTCTGTGCTAAAATGTACTGTGCTTAACTCATTTTGCATAATTTGGTTTGCATTTTCATTGTTCAGGTCACACATCGGCTAAAGCTTCCGAATCGCACTTGATCAGCTCGTATTATTACCATTCGCCGAAGAAGAATTTTACTTCAAGTGCACTTGAAAAGCGCAAGATTTTCTCTCTCTCTCTACTATGTTCCAAATCAGAAGCTTTCATTGATGCTCGAGAAAGCAATGACGTCAAATTTTTTGAGTAAATGATTAGTGCGAGATGCATTATTTGTTGAAAAGGCATAATACATTGCAATAAATCGATATCACCTCTTTGCATAACTACAAAAACATCCCCGCTTGCTACTTTTATGCATATTAATATCAAAAAAGAGTTGGGTCAGTTTTTTTACCGTTCCCGGAGCAGAGCAATCTTTGGATATGGATGTCCATCCAATACTATACAGGGTGGGGCTATGACTTTTATGCATATTATTGAAAAATGAGAGTTGGCTCAGCTTTTTTACCGTTCCCGGAGCAATCGTTGGATATGGATGTCCATCCAATATACAGGGTGGGGCAAAAGTCTGGGAGCCTGGTACTTTTCCACATAAAATCAGAAGGAAAGTACTTGAAACAAAAAGTTTGATGCACATATAATTCGAACATTTACAAATTTAGCGCAGCTCTCAAATTTTAAGATTCCCTTGTTTGGCTTCGAAGCAGCCCTTCGAAATTTTGGCAAGTCCCCCCTCTCGTGGCACGCAGGCAGTCGTGGTAAATTTTGTCCCACGCCCTCACAATAACTGCTTTTTTCATTAGGCAAGTGGGCAGTATGATAGAGCAAGCCTTTGACTACAACATATTACGAGGAGAATTTTTTGCAATATTTAGAGAAAAGGTTCTGGAATTTTGAATAAAGGCAATTGTACTCGCATACTGTAAATTTAGATGCGATTGCGCGAACGAGCGCGAAATATCATGATTTAAGAAGTATCGAAACTGTGTCATCGATAACTTGAACAAATGCTTATATAGAAGACTCGTGGAGTTCAGTACCTGCCGCTCTCTTATAGCTTTCAAATTTATTTTGAAGACGAATGGCCACTGGCACGCAGTATATTCGCAAATTTTTATTTTGCGTTTTGGAAAGAGTAGTTTCTGGCAAACGTAACTACTAATCTGATAGCGCAAGTCCCCCTCTACATCGTATGCATCAAAGCATTTTAGGATATTCACTGTGGCTTTAGTTACGAAAAAATGTGAGGACTAAAATTTCTGATTTTCTCGCCCTCTGAGGGCGTTTGTATGAATCCAGTTTTTACAAAAAAATATGTTAAGCATTTTCAGCTAGATAAAGTATATTTTGTAGAGGACATACCTTCGATAGTCAAGAGACAGAGCCTAGAAAGTGATAGTTGTTTGAGTTCTTGCCCCGTATAAAAAGTGAAGGTTGTTTTAGAAAAAATAGATGGAAATTTAGAGATCTGAATTGAACCAGTTGAAAAATTCATATAAAAAAGAGGCTAACACATCACCAAATTCAAAACCTTATCTTGGTTGTTTCCTACGCACATTTTTGTCTTCAGAATTGCCGGTTAAATTGGGTGGCAACAGGAACAAAGTTCTTTTCTAATCGAAAAAAAGCGTTAGCTGTGGCGGTCGTTGGGAGACCGAAAGAAGGCAAACTTGTCAACAACTGAACTGAACATGTTAAACATGTCTGAAAAGTTATGCTGCACATCGACGCCAATCTGATTTTTGACGCGTCCTTTGAATTTTCACCCCCGCATGGTCGTTTCGTATCCTGCGACGTTGTATGGATTCTTCCGCTCATCATTCTTAGCAAGTGACGTCCAAGCTGGAGAAAATTCGTTGCAAAAGCATTGAAAAAGACAAGGTAAAGAAAAACGTATATTTTGGTAATTTTAACAAAAAAAACCGGCATAAGCAAAGAAGTAAGCTCGGCGACGCTGTCTACATCATAGACAGAAACAAGACCTATCGAATACATAAAAAAAACCGAGTGAAAAGAGTTGAACTGAAGAAAAAAAGAGGTTTTCGAAAACTCCGTTTTTATTATATTTTTCGTTTAAATCATAAAAAGGAGTTTTGCGACGTTGTCAGCGTGAAAATAGAGACCAAGAGCTTTAATATGATATATAGATTGTCGAAATTGGGCTCCCAACAACGAAGAAAAGGGTACCAGAGCCAAATGCCCCGCGCCCCGCATTTGAGGTAGCGAGGTAGAGCGCAACGCGCGGAGACGCAGACGAGCAGCGGAGACAGACCAGAGCCGGCGGGGTATTTGGCTCTGGTCATTGATCTCCGCGGGATCATAACGAAACCCTGTAACATTATATATCGTTGTGATCCTCATGAGACGTCCAGGAGCACTGACAACGTCGCGAGTCTTGAAAGTCACTCCATAACGAGATAGACCAGCATTTAAGTAGCGACTCTCTGCGCAAGACTTGAGCGCAGTTTCTTGTATTAAACTCCAGCGGCTATCATGAACTTCCAACGCTCAATCGAAGTCTAGAGAAAGATCAATTGAGAAATTTTGCTTCAGTTCCTCATTGAATTTCTGAATAAAAGTTTTTTTGGCAAAAAAGGGCCATAAAAACGTAATCCTTCGATTTTTTGAGCTTCTTTTGGATGTCACTACTATATTTACCTTATTCACATCTCTCCCTATATGGATATGTCATTAGTTATGCCATGATGTCCGGAGCTTCGCCCCGGATGACTTCCCTTTAGGTGAAGGTTGGGTTCTATCATGACGCTCAAAGTGAAGGTCACCAAAGTACGTGGCTCTATGTCGAAGGTATGGTAGAGGAGGATCGCAGCATTATGTGGCACAAATTTGGAATCAAAATCATCGGTAGTTTCGTGATTTGCAACACTTTTGGGGAAAATCTTTCGAGATTGGAAAACCAACTGAAGATTTCGTTTCTTTTATCTGTTGTCAAAGCTCATTTAGACACTTGAAATGTACTCGAAAAATTTCGAATTTGCGATCGGTAAAAACCAAAGTTAGAACTAGTGATTATGTGACCACAAGAGGGCCTATTTTGAAAACATGACCACTGCAAAGAGCAAAGAAAAGCTGTGTCGAGCGGTTTCAAGTGTTTGCCCTTTTCTATTCACGTGAATTGTGATGGTCTAGAAACTGAAAGCACTTTCAGATTAAATAATAAGTCGACAAATCATTTGGAAAAAAAGCTTATTAATGTGAGCTTTTTATAAATCAAATAGAACAGTTTGTTCAATAAATGTTTTGTACCTTGCTCAGAGCTTCCTCAGCATTCGTATCTTGCCCAATACCCAATGTCACAATGATGCTGGGCATCTGCTGAAATGTATTTAGAAGCGAAAAAAAATCTCATCAAAGTAATCTATATAATTATGCAGTGAGGTGGAAAAAAAGGAAACGCAATAACAATCACTGTCTACAAGACTTGCTGAGTGTTCCAAATTTGGCGTCGTGCTTTTCACAAATTAGCTCGTTAACATTACGTGGATTGATCAGGGTAAAGCAGGGGTGAGCGCCCGCCCCGGGGGAGGGGGGGGGGGGGGGTAAATGAGAGCCGTGTACATACCATAACTTCACAAAAAATGTTTGAAATGTGTATAAAATTTCGCAATTAGTATGTCAATCACCTCTATGAGCTTTACAAACCGTTACCTTCAACAATTTCTGGTATTTCCAAAGTTCAAAAAACTCTATTCTCAAACATGATTAACTTGCTTTCAAAACTGTAAGAAGTCAACCTTTTCATACTCATAACAAAGTAGCTTCTTCCAATGATCAAGGTCAAAACTGAGCTTTGTATGGTTCACAGAGAATGACTTTAGATTTGCTGTCGAAAATTTAGCTGCGGTTCTCTCCCTGCGTGCTCTCACTCCATAAATCACTACAAGGCCGAAAAAGCCGAAGTAAGCTTGAATACAGTGTACAATCTACGAGCCTCGTGGTAGCGACTGGCATAAAACTCGGGTAAAAAGCATCTTTGAAGATAAGGTCAGCAAGTCAGGCACAACCCTTCAAAGGACAGGCTGCCTGACTTTTGTAGCTTTGAGCATAAACCCACCCCATAAACTGCCTTTAAAATTCAAAAATTGTTGAAAACTTGTCACTTTTTGGTATGAGCATTGAGCTTGTAGTTATTTTTTGGTATGAGCATTGAGCTTGTAGCCTCTACTTGCCACTAGGAAGTTTGGAGTGAAACGCAACCATCCTTTTGAAGATTATCGCCCTCAAAAAAACACCCAAATCCAAAATGAGTCTCGAACTGCGTGTGTCGGTAGGCAAGTGCAATCGCAAAAAGTCTGGCGTACAGACTTGTGAAAATCAAAAGAAGATGTCATAACTCAAGGTCTTAAACGTGAAGGAGAAAGAAGGGGCCTTCCGAAGGGATTTGGGGAGCGGAGGGAGAGACGTTATTACCTGTATTGACCTTGAACTTGATACCATGATTCATGCAGATGCGGGAATTCTCCATTGGAGCTTGACTTTGTGTTTGAAATACTTTTGCGGGTTTTTTAGTGTTCACCCTGGTAGCATGGAAACATTGTTGCATACAAATTGATAGATTCAATTCAATTGGCTGGCTATAGTTTGTAACTTGTAAGAATCGCCCTAACTTTCTATACAAGGACGTTTGGAAAAGGGGATCTTGTTTTATGTGATACATGTCCAGAGTTGGAAGTTAGTAAAATGAAGTTAATAAGGCAAAAGTCTTTAAGGCAGCTTTTCTAGTACAAACCACATTGTTCAACCTCTCTTCTCTAAAATAAATTGTGACCTAAAAATCACAGCTACCGCTCCTTCGTAACTGAACGTGTCGCAACTCTCTAATATGTACTATACTCACATTTTTGAAAGTGGCACCTGGTTGCTGAATTTCTCAGAAGCAGGCGAATCATTCCTATTGCTAAGACAACAAATTTTTTTTGATAGTTGTTATGCAGTATTGTCGCCATCACTATAAAAAAATAGGTTTTTGTGACTTTTTTGTAAATGTGCAATCAAAGAGATAAGACGTTTTAAAGATAATGTAAGCAATATCCAAACGCAGCATACGCCTTCAGTCTTTCAAAAAAGTGAAACGGTTTACACTGCTGTCGTAGTCTAGCTAAAATAATAAGGGTACTATCTGCGGATGTCTCCTAGATTTCGAAATGATCCTTGTTGTCAGTCTTATGCTCATAATCTTCAAATTTTTACAGCTTCATTAAACAACGCTCAATACTGCACAATCATAGTGAAAGGCGCATAAGAGAGGATAAAATTGACCGTCATACAAAAATCAATGCAGTACATTTGTTTCAATATCACTGAGACCTTCAAGCGCCTTTGTCCAGAAATGTGTGCTATCAACAGAATATTTAGTGATTAGACATTCGGGGCTTAGTTTATTGCATCTTTCGTTTGTCCAGACAGGCGTAAAATTTCTCATTAGCTTAGTGAAGAACTTTTACCCTGAGATCGGTTTTTTTTTTCGAAATGACGACTTAGTCCTGTTATACTTCTCAAATAGCTTCACAAATCGTACGAACGCCCCTTCGCTCGTCAATTATGATGCTGGAGCGCAGACCTCGTTCAACACTGAGACTTTTGTACAATACCGCTCACATTTTTTGAAAAATAGACGCGAATGTATGGACATGTATGGACATGTACGGACATGTCCATACATATATGGACATGTCCGTACATGTCCGTACATGTCCATACATGTATGGACATGTCCATACATCAGCGTCGCGTGGCCGTATCTCGCTTCAGAGTGGACGAATTCTGAATCCAAAGCCACCATTCGATTCAGCTCGGCGCGGAGAATCTTCTGATGTAGTGGAAGTGTGGGGACGATGTCTTCGATATTCCATTTCCAGTTTTTTTTTATATGTTCTGCGGAGGTCCTTTCGCGAATATGTGAAGCAACGCCTACCCAACATAGAAGACTTTACTGAGTACTATTCGATGAAACTGTTCTTGTAGATTATTGTGCGCTAGAAAATAGGCTCAGACTTCTTTCCAAAGAAGATACAAGCGTTGGTGAATTTTGGAAAAATCACGCGCTTCTAAATTCTACTCGCCATAACTTCCTTCGGAATAAGTATATTTTGAATCCGAAAGAAGCGCCTTGCTCAGCTCATCAAGGCGAATCTTCCTATTTACAGCATGTCCTTGATATTTCGATTTCAGTATTCTTGAATCTTTCTGAGGACGTCTTTTCGCGAAGGCGTAAAGCAGCGAGCATTGTCCCGAGTACATTCCAGCAAAGATCTTTCGATAGCACTTCTTCTGTAGATTATGATGTGCTAAATAGTAGCCGCAGGTTTCTTTTCAAAGGAAATAGAACGGCTGGTGAATTATGGAAAAATGTTGTTGTCCCAAATTCTACTCGACATAACCGCAGGATACGAAGCTATCTTGCTAAGCAGATATGAGATTCGAAACCAGCAGGTTGGATAACCTCTGTGAGCAAGTTTTCCGATATGTTCGGGTAATTCCATTTTTTCTCGTTTTACGCTCCAGAAGCTCGCCGATGGATTTTCGTCAAAATGTTGATGCTCCTGAATTGTAAGGGAACTTCGCTTATAGAGGTTTTCGAACACGCTCTTTACGAAAATCGTGGTCTTTGAGGATTACAGGGTCTTTTTGGAGAGATACGGTGAGGTGACTGTAACATCATCACGAAAGTGCGCAGCTTTGGCCGCACTTCTCGCGTATCTGTCAGAAACCTTGCCTGCTTGCTTTTCTCAGTCAAAGTGACTAGGAACTATGCTATCGAATAATGCATTACTCAGGCTCCAGTCTGTGAAATTCGCCGAGTTACGAGCCTACGAAAACACGTCCTCATGAATTGCCCAAAATGTAAAGATCGCATATCTCGTTGAAATTCCTCCGTGAGCGCTTGTACAACGCACCAATCAAGTCCTTTCACATTTTTAATGGATCTTATTGTGCTGGATTTGGTGCTTTGAGCTCTAGCCCAGAGGTGCGATAGTGGGAGCCGATCTCCCCCTACCTTCACTTTTGAGCTGGTACAGGGTGGCCACCTTCACTTTAGGAATAAAAATTTTTTCGCTGGACGATAAAGAAGAAAAATAAGCAAAACAAACGCAAAAAAGATTATTGAAAGCATATACTTATGTATATTGCGGCATATATATTTAAAAAAAGGTGTTCACTTGTTGATGATTTCTATATCATCAACCCAATCCACTCCATTTTCCACATCGCCTATGGAGTTCCCATAGGCTGAATTGTACGCCACTCCTTCTTGAGTATCTAATCACTCAAGAATGATTGGCACCTGTGCACCAGGAGTGTAGCCGAACGGCGGCAACTCCTTTTAAGCCATGTACCCCTCCTACGTTGTACATTGTACCCGGGCAAGCTCCGCCTTCTATTCGTGTATATAAGGAGCCCCCGACTGTATTATAGATCGCTCTCAACTAATCTACGCCAGTGTGAATAAATATTCCACACAACTTCGTCTACCCTAATTCACTTGGTACACACCAAATCACTAAATGGTGTATTTTGGAAGTAAAACTTAGCGAAACTGTACGTATTTTATTAATTAAATTTTGTTATAATGTACAGCGAAGAAAGTAGATCGATCCAGGCAGTAACGGCCGAGAACCAGAATTTTGAATAATTAACTGGCGAAAAATCATGCGAAATTTACCACTGTTATAAATCTGTTGTTTGAAGATGTCAGCAGTTGCGACTTTATAGGTTTTGCAGAGTAAATGGTGCTCTATCAGATAGTGAAAGAATCGAGTGGATTTGAGAGATAGTCGTTGAAAGCCAGAATTCTAAACATTTACACCATTTTTGCGCGTTTTTTGACAGTTGACAGTTAAACTCATGTAAATATTGAATATGAAAGTGTGTGATGTTGCGACTTTATAGGTTTTATAGAGTAAGGTTTGCCTTATCAGGATATATCTTAGCCATCCCGATCCATTGAAACGCCTCCGAGATCCAGAGTTTTGAAAAAATAGGTAAAAAAGCGCTTTTCAAACTTCAACAGCTCGTAATTCTTCAAAACTGCATGAGTCCAATACATTAAAGTGGGCTAGAAGGAGACTTTGTGATGAAAAGGCTCCCCCGGGCATAATTCGTAGGAGGCCGTAAACCCCCACACATTATATATCATCTGAAATGTCTTGATGGGAAGAATCTAACCCATGAAGTCGCAACATGACTCATGCAGTTCTGAAGAAGTTACGAGCTGTTGAAGTTTAAAAAGCGCTTTTTTACCTATTTTTTCAAAACTCTGGATCTCGGAGGCGTTTCAATGGATCGGGATGGCTAAGATATATCCTGATAAGGCAAACCTTACTCTATAAAACCTATAAAGTCGCAACATCACACACTTTCATGTTCAATATTTACATGAGTTTAACTGTCAACTGTCAAAAAAACGCGCAAAAATGGTGTAAATGTTTAGAATTCTGGCTTTCAACGACTATCTCTCAAATCCACTCGATTCTTTCACTATCTGATAGAGCACCATTTACTCTGCAAAACCTATAAAGTCGCAACTGCTGACATCTTCAAACAACAGATTTATAACAGTGGTAAATTTCGCATGATTTTTCGCCAGTTAATTATTCAAAATTCTGGTTCTCGGCCGTTACTGCCTGGATCGATCTACTTTCTTCGCTGTACATTATAACAAAATTTAATTAATAAAATACGTACAGTTTCGCTAAGTTTTACTTCCAAAATACACCATTTAGTGATTTGGTGTGTACCAAGTGAATTAGGGTAGACGAAGTTGTGTGGAATATTTATTCACACTGGCGTAGATTAGTTGAGAGCGATCTATAATACAGTCGGGGGCTCCTTATATACACGAATAGAAGGCGGAGCTTGCCCGGGTACAATGTACAACGTAGGAGGGGTACATGGCTTAAAAGGAGTTGCCGCCGTTCGGCTACACTCCTGGTGCACAGGTGCCAATCATTCTTGAGTGATTAGATACTCAAGAAGGAGTGGCGTACAATTCAGCCTATGGGAACTCCATAGGCGATGTGGAAAATGGAGTGGATTGGGTTGATGATATAGAAATCATCAACAAGTGAACACCTTTTTTTAAATATATATGCCGCAATATACATAAGTATATGCTTTCAATAATCTTTTTTGCGTTTGTTTTGCTTATTTTTCTTCTTTATCGTCCAGCGAAAAAATTTTTATTCCTAAAGTGAAGGTGGCCACCCTGTACCAGCTCAAAAGTGAAGGTAGGGGGAGATCGGCTCCCACTATCGCACCTCTGGGCTAGAGCTCAAAGCACCAAATCCAGCACAATAAGATCCATTAAAAATGTGAAAGGACTTGATTGGTGCGTTGTACAAGCGCTCACGGAGGAATTTCAACGAGATATGCGATCTTTACATTTTGGGCAATTCATGAGGACGTGTTTTCGTAGGCTCGTAACTCGGCGAATTTCACAGACTGGAGCCTGAGTAATGCATTATTCGATAGCATAGTTCCTAGTCACTTTGACTGAGAAAAGCAAGCAGGCAAGGTTTCTGACAGATACGCGAGAAGTGCGGCCAAAGCTGCGCACTTTCGTGATGATGTTACAGTCACCTCACCGTATCTCTCCAAAAAGACCCTGTAATCCTCAAAGACCACGATTTTCGTAAAGAGCGTGTTCGAAAACCTCTATAAGCGAAGTTCCCTTACAATTCAGGAGCATCAACATTTTGACGAAAATCCATCGGCGAGCTTCTGGAGCGTAAAACGAGAAAAAATGGAATTACCCGAACATATCGGAAAACTTGCTCACAGAGGTTATCCAACCTGCTGGTTTCGAATCTCATATCTGCTTAGCAAGATAGCTTCGTATCCTGCGGTTATGTCGAGTAGAATTTGGGACAACAACATTTTTCCATAATTCACCAGCCGTTCTATTTCCTTTGAAAAGAAACCTGCGGCTACTATTTAGCACATCATAATCTACAGAAGAAGTGCTATCGAAAGATCTTTGCTGGAATGTACTCGGGACAATGCTCGCTGCTTTACGCCTTCGCGAAAAGACGTCCTCAGAAAGATTCAAGAATACTGAAATCGAAATATCAAGGACATGCTGTAAATAGGAAGATTCGCCTTGATGAGCTGAGCAAGGCGCTTCTTTCGGATTCAAAATATACTTATTCCGAAGGAAGTTATGGCGAGTAGAATTTAGAAGCGCGTGATTTTTCCAAAATTCACCAACGCTTGTATCTTCTTTGGAAAGAAGTCTGAGCCTATTTTCTAGCGCACAATAATCTACAAGAACAGTTTCATCGAAAAGTACTCAGTAAAGTCTTCTATGTTGGGTAGGAGTTGCTTCACATATTCGCGAAAGGACCTCCGCAGAACATATAAAAAAACTGGAAACGGAATATCGAAGACATCGTACCCCCACTTCCACTACATCAGAAGATTCTCCGCGCCGAGCTGAATCGAATGGTGGCTTTGGATTCAGAATTCGTCCACTCTGAAGCGAGATACGGCCACGCGACGCTGATGTATGGACATGTCCATACAAGTATGGACATGTACGGACATGTACGGACATGTCCATACATGTATGGACATGTCCGTACTTGTCCATACATGTCCATACATTCGCGTCTATTTTTCAAAAAATGTGAGCGGTATTGTAGCGAAATTTGGACCGAAATTGAGCGCGGTTGGAACGTAATAACCCTACGGGTCGCTAGCAAGTGGGTTGGGGCAGGTACATTTGATGCTGAATTCTTGCGACTATGGATATCAAGCAATCAAACTGACAATTTTACGTCCTTTTTTACCTAATATGATAAAACAGCAGTTTGAGACTGAGACTGATAACACAATATCGTACTTTCAAAGAAACAAGCATTGAGTTATGAGTGAGGAGCTATAAATTGACCTTTGATGTTCTCAACATCGTATCGAGAGCATGTTCCCATTTTTTTCTAGTTTGAAGTCACCACGAATTATCTATTGTTTAGCATATATGATCCGGGCAGAAACTCAGGCTCATCTTATGGTGTGCCTCTAGACCTGGAAAAGCTCTAAGCATTATATTTAGAAGAGTGAAGCTTGCACATCGCCTCTTCTATAGCTGCTTACAAGGGAATGTTCAGAAGTCGAAGTGGCCAATGCAAACAAGCTGCGCACTTTTCGATGCAGCATGGAAGGCTGATTTAAAATCTGTCTTCCATAACGGTTTGAAACTTCATCCACAAAACTGTTTTGCAGATAAGGAAGACAAATTTAGAGTCAGCATTTTATGCTGCATCTAATGATATGCAGCATGCCTGAATTGGCCACTTTGATTTCTGACCATTCTCTTGTTAGAATGTAATTTCTTTCAGAAACTAATTTTATATTTCGTATTTCGTATGTTCTTCGTTGTTCCTCGTCTGATTTCTTTCTTAACAAACCTGCGTGGCACAGAAAGCTTCATGGTAATTTTAGACATTTTTCTGAGAACTGCCGGCTAACATGTTCTCTGTAACAGTTTCATGCCTCGTTATATAGACGCTATTTAGTCAAATCAAACTATGCTCACTGCCGAGTGTAAAATCAAGATTTACTCAATATAAATGCTCGTGAGGGCGAGCCTTCCCAGCAAATTTATTGAAAGGTCCTGCAAAGATTACTCTAGTCTTTGTTAGTTTTTGTCTTTATTTGTTTCAAAAATTACAGAGCCAAATGTGCAGAGAGATCAAAGTGTCAATTTGCAGTTTTGAACAGATAAAGAGGATTCCATCGAACTATTCGAAAAAAATTCATTGAAAGTGCGAAAGATATTTTGTTAAATGTGGCCGTAAAAATTGGCCAGGTTTTTTCAGAGCGGAAATTGCACACTGGATTTCCGGAATCAAGGATAGTGTTTGTTGTTGTTTGTTGCGTTTGTTTTTATGTTTGTTTTCTTTCAAAATCAGTAATTGTAAGCTTAGAGACCTTCCTGTCAGAAGTAGCGCGAAACTCTTTGCCTGAGAATTAATACAGTGCAAAAAATTTTCCTTTTATCACTTCTCTGGAGGCCTCCGGCCAGATGTGAATCAAACCCCTCCCGCGAAACTCCATATAGTCAAGGAGTTTCATTTTCACTTTAAGCTTTCCGCCAGAAGCGACGCGGGTCTTTTCCCCCTAAAATTTCATGTATTGCAAAAAATTTCTCTTTCTGGAGCTTCCCTGTAAAAGTGACCTCAAGAAATCTAGGCACTTAGGTAGTTTCCTTTCAAAAATGTTTCTATTTCTTTCACGTTCTGAAAATCTTTGCGGTAAATCCAGTGACATTGACACTTCGAAACCCTCCTCCAGAAGCGACACGGAACTTCAAATACCTCAGACTTCCATTACAAATACTGCCATCTCTTACCAATCTCCAAAAATCTTTGCATCTTTAGAAGTGACTAGCTGGCTTACCCGGCTCCGCCGTATGTTCCGAATAGAAAATTCCATTTCTGAACCGGGGACCAAACTTGGCACACATACACTTCGGGCCCCGGCGGGTGTCATAGGCTACTTTTCGTCATCGATCGATGTCAATTTTATCGATTTTTTGCAAAATTTGAGCTACGGGGCTGGGAGTTGGCACAGGAGGGTAATCGAGCATGCTCGATTACCCACGGGGGTGATCAGCATGCTCGATTACCCTCCTGTGCCAACTCCCAGCCCCGTAGCTCAAATTTTGCAAAAAATCGATAAAATTGACATCGATCGATGACGAAAAGTAGCCTATGACACCCGCCGGGGCCCGAAGTGTATGTGTGCCAAGTTTGGTCCCCGGTTCAGAAATGGAATTTTCTATTCGGAACATACGTACAGACAGACAGACAGACATACAGACAGACAAACAGACATTCAGCTTTATATATAAGATAAGAAACCTCCAAGACATGCATCAGTTCTCCTATGACGAATAGAAAGATTACGCAAAGCTCTGTTCGTTTATGTAGTAACGAATTCATTCAACACTTAAAGGCCCTTCGGTTAGGAGTTCCTTCGCTACCCTTAAGATCTTTTAACAAGAGTATCTTTGCTCTTGCAAATCGAGATTCTTAACGGGACTGCACATTCCCGAGAATTCCACAGTGAATCCAGATGTTATCAACACTTCAAGGCCTCCATGCCAGAAGTGATGCATAACTTTTTAGGCATCTTCAAGGCTTTTCTTGCAGATAAACTGCAATTTAGTCAATCTTAACGGTTTTCCAAAAACGGAACAAGCTAATATCTTTTTTCTTCAAGGCTTTGCTCCAAAAGTGACGCAACCCGCATACCATCTCCTCTGCCTCTCGAAGTTTTTCTAGCGAGCGTCGCTATTACTTCAAGAAAAATCTTCATATTGAGCGAGTACTAGTCACAGTGAATGCTCCTCTCCATAAGTGAGCGTCTTGGAATTTCCCAAGTTTTTACATCAGGAAAAGGCGATCTCAACAGTGACATTCTATGCAGCGGAACAAGCGCGTTAATTTTACCCTACAAAACTCCTGACAAAGCCTAAAACTCTTCATGTAAATACAAAGTTCTGAAATCGCTTTTTCTTTCACATGTCACACACAATGCAAGACTGTCTATCATCTCAAAGTAAAACTTCTGAATTAACCCATCCCATCCTTCCAAAGATCTCGGCCAGAAATACTACGACTTCTTTCATATCTTAAACAACCGTAAAGTGGGATTTTACTTCTGCCTTAGAGGGTTTCTTGCTGGAAAGTGCGAAACACATGAGTTCAAAATCAACACAATCTCGCAATGTCAAAATACCTAGTGAAAAGATTTTTTTCAGCTATTAAACACAATGTATTCGTTTGTCCTATGCACAGGATACGTTGTGAACCAATTAAAAAGCAATTGGTTGGAAATTTCCTTCTTGTTATTGAATTGGTTGAATCAAAGCCAATAACCTTTCTTGAGATCTGGTCCAATAGTGAATTGCAGTTGTAACATTTGATCAATTTTCTCATGCATGAACAGCCCCTCAGTTGTGCCAACGTTCAAGGGCCATTAGCAGACGCACTGGCATGTATCAAAATCATGTGCGACACGGCGGCTCCTCTGCTGGTGTTATTTCAGAGATCATGAGCGTGAGTCTACGTCTCCTACTGCAGTACTGCAAAGATTCGGCAACCAAATTCACTGTGTATGGTCAGTGCGAAACTAACAAAGAAAAGATATGGCAATGTAATCCTCAAACTACTCATACCTAAGCCAAAATATCAGAAGTACGTGCCTGCACCAAAAAAAATTACTATGTCTAATTCAGCTTTAACAAAACGATAAGTTTGCAATGGCTTGGTCTCGTGTTTGTTGTTAGGTACGATTTCAAGCAACAATTTTGCATAGCTTGAAAGACTGAACATGAAGTGAATCTTTACAACGAATTTGGAATGAAGGCCACATTCTTGAATCAAGATGAATGAAACCATTCTACGAAGTTACGTAATCTAATTAACGACCCCCTTTATCAATGTGAAGAGGTCGAAAATTGCATGAAATGCTGCTGCAAATGTGTCAGATCACATAAAAAGCCTGAGTTCGCATTCATTCAAAATAGGACAATTACGAAGCTAGGCTGATGCTTATGTGTATCAGTTCACAATGAAGATGTCTAACTTGCATCGAAATGACTAAATAATGGAATTTTGTGTAGAAGTTCCTGCCTTAGAGACTGTCACCGGCTTCTTTAGCGAGACCGAAGTGTGCACGTTGCAATTCTAGGAGCAAAAGTGACATACTTCCGAAGAATGAAACCACTTTTTGCTTGCAAAGGAATAGTGTAAGATTTTTTCCCAGAAATTGCCAAACCGGCTTTTTCCGCAGGACCAAGGTTTTCAAGCGGCAGAGTTTTGTGCACAGAAGTAGAATTTAATGTTTTCAATTTTCAAATCAAAGAATTACCGCGAAGATTTTTTGTGTAAAAAATGACCGATCCTACAAACTACTTAAGGAAGTTTTCCGGTGGGACCAAAGCTTGCAAGTAGCAGAGTTTTGGTCGCAGAAGTAAATTTTCTCTAATGTTTTCAGTTTTCGTGCTCGGAGATATCAGGTTCGCTAAAAAATAGGTTTGCTTTGGCATGCAAATCTCCATAAAAATTTTCCTGTTGTTTTCTATTCACGACTTTTTGAGGAGAGTGGTTTAGAGTTTCCCCTATCATATATCCAATACTCAGAGTTTTCTAGCATCAGCAACGGCGGCGATGCCTCAACATGGCTAAATTTCCAGAAGCTCTTCTTTGACTCCCTAAGCTTCCATTTCATGCTGATGGATGTAGAGAACAGCAGTTTGGTATTTGGATACAAAGAAGTTTTTTCTATTTAGTGTTTAACAATAAATATTGTGGTCTGTTGCTTTGAAAATGTGTTATACCAAAAAAACCAAATTTTATTTAAGCACTATGAGAACATTGGGGTTCCTCAACTGGCGGTTTCTTTGGAAGATAAGTTCTATTTAAACAAAGTTCATATTCCAATTTCCATTAAAGTGCTCTTTCCAGAGATACCAAACACTGGGCAGATGTATGTCTGCAGCATTTGTAAGAGCCGTAAATGAAAATTATTCAACAGCCAATCTATTAAAATGTCAAATGTCTTCAATCCGTTTGAAAAACTGCCGCGAAAGATTTTTTTGTAAAAGTGACCGACCCTACAAACTATTCACGTACCCGCGGGACCAAGTTTGCTTGGCGGCAGAGTTTTGGGCGCAGAAGTAGAATTTTTCAAATATCTTCGGTTTTTATGCTAGGAGTAGACAGAATTTTTCCAATGTCTTCGATTTTCATCTAAGAAATTACCTTGAAAGATTTTTTTGTGTGAAGGTGTCCGACCCTATAAGCTATTCAGGTACCCGCCGGGGCCAGTTTTCAAGCGGCACAGTTTTTGGCGCAGAAGTAGAGTTTTTCAATGGCTTCGATTTTCATCTAAGAAATTACCGCGAAAGATTTTCTGTGTGAAAGTGACCGACCCTACAAACTAATCAGGTACCCGCGGGACTTTTGGTTAAAACAGCAAAAAGTGAGAATCGTCTTATCTCTCGTCTTGATTGCTTGTTTTCAGAATGCGAAAGTCAGTTGTATAGATTGCAATTTTTGTATGCTTATTTGAACAACATATCAGATAAACAACATTAGAGTCATCCCAGGAAATTCGGCAGCTGCAGTAACCCCTAATGTATGACCACCCTATTTTGGTGACGTTCAGAGCATGCATGGCTGGCTCGGTTTACAAAGATCACTATAGTGAGTAGCTCCTGGCGTGAACAACGGTCTAGACATGTAAATTGGCTGACCCAGTCTTAGCGTTACTATGAAGAGCAAGCGCGATGAGTCAGCTTCCATCGTGATCAACGGTTGAATATTGGTGCTATTCCAAAGATCAGTAAACAGCAGTTGTCGCCAGATCCTCAAAATGTTTGTCAATGTAGCGATGAACCTATTATACACTACCAAGCGAACACTAGAAGTAGCGTTCAACTCTACTAAAATCAAACATTTGAATAGTAAAACAAGTATTTTTTGTTAAAAAAAATTGTATTGCGATCTAGTGCCAGTGCGCCTGGGGGAAATATGCTCAACAGCACAGCTCTGTCAAATTTACAAAATTCTTGACTGCAATATAATTGTGTAGCAAAATCGCATTATAAAGCTGAACTGGTTTATGCGTCTTAGTATTAAAAAGCTTCTAGTACCATTATTTTTTTTGACAAGGAGAGCAGAATTGAGTGATTTATGGAGTGTGATGGAAGGCAGTAAACAGAAGCATTAAGTATTTTGCAAACAATATAAGTTTTGGAAGTGAGCACCATGAATCGGAGTTGCAATTATTAGGTTGGTGCAAAAGGAGTAACGGCCGATTGCGAATTCTCACTTTGAAGTGCTATAACTTTCGAAAAGATCCACATTTCTGAATGCGGTAAAGACCATCTGAAGCAGCAAACCTTTCGCAATACAGCGCATACTCAGTTTTACTCACGCCTTAAACGGGAAGAGAAACGGACTAAAAGACAAAAAAGGTTCCTTTGCTAGAACCTTGTTTTTGAAATTCATATTCCTTCAAAGTTTGTTAGTATCCTACTATAATAACGCGCTAAGAGTGTTGACGTGTTTTTGTGTGTCCGTATGTCTGAATGTCTGTCTGTCACGAAATTCGTAGAGCGTGTTCCAGCAAACGTCCTGAGCTCAAATTTTGCATAGCACTTGCTACTGGCATGAAAGTTCAACATGCAAAAGCACAAGCAGATTCGTTGAGTGGGTCTCTTAGAAATTCCGCGTCAAACGGATCCACTTTGCATATGGGCCACAAAATTGGGTCCGTAATTCCACTTTTTGCAGAGTGGTGGATGTTTATGGCAAATAAATATGCAAGCCATGAACTTAGGCCCAAAAAAGTGATCAGAAGGTCAATTACTTTACAAAAACGGCGCCAAAAAGTATTGGTTGCGTAAATGGTCAATTTGTCAAGGTTTTACCAGAGCACTTGACTAGATTTTCGAACAAAAATGTTGCTCACGCTGACTATTGTTCTTATGGTGACTGTCAAGACCATGGGAAAATCAAAAACCTATAAGAATTTGCATTTGTTCTCCTGCAAAGAGTTATATCCACGCAAAATGACCGACTTCACATGAAAAAGCTTTTGGAATAAGCAGTTGTTTACATTTTGTCCGTAATACTCGACATTGCTTGGTGAGTTTCAATGCCATCATCATGCGAAAATGAGTAGGGGCTAGACAGTAGAGCAAGTGCGAGCCTCTGCGAAGCAGAGGTGAAGCACTGGTGAATGATGAGTAGCCTATCTTGTAGCTGCAAGCCAGTAGTACAAAATACAATAGAAAGAATTCGGACAAAAAAGTTTACGAAAAAAAAAATTGAAATTTGAAGTTTCTCACTTTTTTCAACATTTTTTCAGTGTGCTTCAGAGTCCCGAATATAGAACTTTCTAATTTTGTACGTACTGAACAACTGGATGTTTTTTAAAATGTGCTAATAGGATGTCCTAGCCTTAGGCTTACAGAATTGAGCAACGCTTCGGCGATTGACATCTTCAGAAGAAAATTATGGATTATAAAATGACCGCAACAGCTACCCATGTTTAGGAGCCAGTCTCTCAGTCTGGATAACCTCAAAAAATACAGTTAAGTATGCGTAATGTAGACAATTTCTATTACATACAATAGCTAACTTTTCGAGGATGTGCCGTTGATACGCGCTTGAATTCTGGCCAGAAAAGTGGATGCAATGAAATTTTCTGGGAGGCGGTTATTTGAAGCTCAGTAACTTTATGACAGATGATGATGGAAGCCCGTTCAAACACCATTAGATAGAGCATGAAAACAGCTTCTTGATGGTATACTAGATCTAACTTGAAGAGAAAGTATTGATTGAAAAAAGTTGCCCTGAAAAAAGGCTTGGAAAATCGGCCATTATTTTTGCACCAACCCAATTTTTGCGTCAAGTATCAAAAAGCTTTAACTCAGAGTCACAAATGGTCAGGAAGAGGCTGTTCCTAAATGTTTATGTAGGAATTAATCATCAAAAATAAATATTCGTTTATCACGTGCTTGATCAAAAAACGCGTCAACGGCACGGCTCGGCAAAATCTAGTCAAGAGCTTGTAAACAAAATGATTTTGTAAGCATGGGTGTAGAACTAAACTAGGCTGCCGACTATTCCTGTGTCAGATCAAAAAGCTTCAGCTCCTATTAAAGTGGTAAATATAGGGGACGTTGACATAAATGATGGTTTTTGTAATGATTCGGGAAGGCAACTAACAAAATCTGCGAAGCTTTTGATGCGCATGATGCATTGCAAAAAGAAAAGCGCAAGCGGTTGGGGTTGAAGTATCAGCGTCATTGCAGAATTTGCTAAATACAATGGAAAAGTGCTTGATACCCCATTTCTGCTTATGACTGCTAAGCTCTTAAAGCGAACGCCAGCACTGTGTGGCTGTACAGCTGCGAATGCGACCCCGCGAGACCACGCCTTCAAAAATTCTCTGCGGTCGAGCTCGCCCCTCAATTCGTGCTTCCTACGTAAGCACCGCCCACCGAAACCGCTTTCGATGTCATATTGTAAGATGATATCGTACAAATATAGCCGTCAAAGAAAGGCTTCAGCGCCAAAGTTTGAGCTTGCGAAAGGGGCGTTCTGGCTTTTGATCGCTTTTTGGCGAAGTTCGAGGAACGATGTGGAATGATGAAATGTGAATCCACACACCACATTTCGCTAGCAAGAAAAGATCTAATTTGCGTAGAACTTCCAAATAGTCCTGAACTCTTTCCTATTTCATCAATTTGCTGTTGTATGTGTAAAATTATAAAACTTCGTCAAAACGTAATGTCAAATACATCATTCCCAACTACGCATGCACCTCTACTTGATCTCCATAACGCGGTAGTTTCAAATGACTTGACGAAGTACTGACGGGCACGTTTCAGGAGTACAAGAATATTGCAAACACGACCCCTGATTTCAAATGTACTTTTATACAAAAAAAGTCCTATTTAGCTTTTTTTCAAAATCCACCTTGAATTGTCAAAACGGTGCCTAAACTTATAAAATCAAAACAAAAGCAAAGCGTGTACAAATGTAGAAGATAAATATGGATTTGGGGAGTTTGCAAGATTAAGGCTGAATGTTTTAACAAAACGCAGAGCGTAAAAAACAACTAAGTCAGCTGGGATTTGACCTGTTTCGAAAGAGTTCTATGGGATTGCTTTCAAAGTTCTGCGGATCCTCATGCCCATGACTAAAAATAGAGCATCTGTACGTTCCAGGTCGTCAGTGATTCGTACAAAGTAGGTCAAGGTTGCTCTTTTGTAAGTGTTGCATAAATAATTTTATTCTTAGTCTCAAGAAACATTACTGCTTTGAGGTGTAAGTGTAGTTCAATGATATCCACATCGCTCATTCGCATGAACAATTCACAAACACACATCCATGTGACTCATAGGGTACTCACGCTTTATATAAAGTACGATGATTATGCAGCTAATTGTGGCCCCTTCGGATATTCTCATTGCTTGAACTACAATACGACTAATTGTCTAGTTGTATTGAGCTTTGAAAAGCCACTCTATTGAAAGGTTCCGAAAGTAATTTCTCTTTTTTGAACAATCGCCACATAGGAACAAAGGTCCATGAAAGATCTTGGTAGCATTTGATGCAGTTTTTTATGCGCATTCAAATGATTATCTCATATTGCAGTTCAACATATGAGTTCTCAAAAAATACCAAAAATCTCTACCCATGGTTTTTACCAAAGTCAATTTTTGCTATTTTAGTTTTTATACTTTCTTCGTTTTCCTCGAAAAAGTCTTACAAGGGAAGGATATCAACTTAGATTTGCCTTTTAAGATGAGACACATACGTTTGGAATCAGCTTTGAACGCTGATTCCAAATATGCTGTTCCTAGCTGTTTAGCTCTATTCCGAAGCGAGTTATGGGCTTGCTGTTGTAAGTAATCAACAAACTTCTGAATGTCGTACGACGGCGTGTAGATAACAATCTGCTCTTAAAAAGTGCTAGGATGCTGAACTAGCATCAATCAGTTCTTTCGATCTTGAAAGAGAGCATTATACAGCTGCAAAACCACCTAGATGTCGACAAAGTAGCATCAGTAAGGCCAAGGAGCACGCAAACTTTGCATAAAAAAGAGACTATAGCTCGCTTCCGAATAATTTAACATACGAGTTCTCAAAAAATACCAAAAATCTCTACCCATGGTTTTTACCAAAGTCAATTTTTGCTATTTTAGTTTTTGCTAAGCAGCCTGGGACAGCATTTTTGGAAGCAGCGCTCCAAGCTGATTCTAAATGCATGTGGCTCATCTCAAAAGGAGAATCTGAGTTAGTATCCTTCCCTTGTTAGTAACGAATAGGCAGAGCAACTTTTATATTGCATAACGAGTCAAAGACCACTAAATAACCGAAATGAAACTGTCAGAAGTGAATTATGATTAAACACTAACACATATATCAAATGAGCGTCATAGATGCGACCGATGGGCAATTTCGCTACCCCCTTCACTTTTGTGCCGGCCTCTGGATGATCCCTTTCATCTGAGGTTGAGACTAGGATCAATACATAAATGCATAATAAATCACTTATGATGAGTGGTGCACAACCACATTTTGTTTGGCAATGCTAGCTACCGCTTCTTCTTACTCATGACATGATTGCACCTTAAAAGCGTTCGCTGATAAAATGATAGTTTAAACAGGATTCGGCACGGGTGGCTTAAGAGGCAGGCTGGATATCGTTTTGGGGTAAAAGGTACGGCGATATCGTTTGAGCGACTCCCCCCTCCCCCCACAATCACCTTCTCCCTTTTATGTCATCATTCATCTTTTGTAGAGGACGCAGATTGTCATTCCTGCCTTATCGATCCATTCCTGAAAAAGCAAAAATTTACTGCCTGAACAGGTCCTCCGGTTGACCGCGTGAATTCAAAAAATCTGCCCGCGAAAAAAGCAAAAGCCATGTTAACAGCAAGAGAAAATGATATAACACCAAAATTACCAAAATTGGGGCGTAGATGGGCAATATTGAATTAGGGCTGTATAAAAAAAATTTGAAAAAATTATGTAAACTGAAAGCGTGGCAAACTTTCATCGAAGTTAGCTGGCTTTCCAGCCACCTGGACAGCCACTTGAGGTGGCGTGGAAGGGAAAATCATAGATTATCTTTCTTTCACAAGATTTTTTAAATGGTAAACACAGCTTTGTTCTACATCAAAACCCTGCAATTAAGTTTTTAAATCTCTTCAAACCCACTCTATTTCGTCTAGTTAAAGCCCTCCAGATGTTTTGAATGACGGCGGCAAGCCCGCTCCACAGCATACGCCAATTCGGAGAAAACAAACTTTAATTCTTTTGCGTCTGTTCATGCTGTTTTTATGTTTTGTTCCACTATTTTTTGTTTGTTTCAAACCATTTGATCGCGTCTTAGGTGTTGTCGTATTTTTTTAAGCGAAGACGGAGGCTTCGTCTTTTTTATATTGAAAAAGCCACTTCATGCCAAACCCTGAGTTTAAACGTTGACGACAGCGTGCAATTTTAGCTGTCTGCCTTATGGGCCAATCTTATATATAAAGCTGAATGTCTGTTTGTCTGTCTGTATGGTCTGTATGGTCTGTACGTATGTTCCGAATAAAAAATTCCATTTCTAAACCGATTCAAATCAAACTTGGCACACATACACTTCGGGCCCCGGCGGGTGTCATAGGCTACTTTTCGTCATCGATCCATATCGATTTTATCGATTTTTTGCAAAATTTGAGCTACGGGGCTGGGAGCTGGCACAGGGGGTAATCGAGCATGCTGATTACGAATATAATAATGACAGGGCCGGGCGGAGCCGGGTAAGTCAACTAGTGTTTCTATAAATAAGTTGAGTATCTTTAGCTAAAATTGAGCAAACCGTCATCTGCGGTATTCCTATAGTGATTTTAAGAGCCAGCCAAGAAAAGCGGAAGCAACTTCTAGGAATAGACCATAACAGAAGTTTTAAAACCACAGTCATTGCATGACCCACCATGTGGGTCACGTTGTCGTCAATGTGTTAAGGCCTCCTGACCCGCTTAGAATGGTTTGGTTTTTATAGCGAAATAAACCTAAAAATTTAGGGGATGTCTATTCTTTGAATGAGCAACAACGCAATAGATATATGTTGTCGCAGGAAAAAATTATACAAGAGTAGGAAGTATTTTCTGCCAATGATGGATGCACGTTCACTGAAAAGATTCGAATTATATGTTTTTTTAATGAAGAGCAAAGTAGAAAATAAAGTTAAGTAAGAATAAAAGTAAAAAGTAGAAAATAATAAGGCAATCACGCAGATGATTGTCGGGGCAGGCTTATGCTGTTTACATGCAGATTAGTAATGGGCACCGAAAAATAGTTCGCTGGTTTTTCTGGTACGCTTGCACATTTTTGGAAAATTGTTAGCCGCTTTCCAAAGGAACGCACAGAGAACAATCGTTGCTTTTTTATAGATTAGTTGTTCACAGCGGCCGCATTTCCGTGGGCTTTCCGCGAGAATATGCGAGATTGTTGAGGGTCGTCGTTTGTGAAGGACCACACAGCCCGGTACCTTCCACTGAAAGTACTCCAAATTCGGATAATTAAACCCAACGATGATATCTCTGCCATATAGAGTATTACCTTTGCTCGGCGTATGCCCCAAACTGTGTAACAAGAGTCAGAGCTCTCGCTAAAGATTTGCCCAGCGTTCGCTGAAAGGGATTATTTGACGCTTGCAGAAATTTCTGTATTGCTGCACGCTGACAGATCATGCAATAGAGGAAGTACTGCTCGGTTTGGCTACCAATTCTGCTCACCGCTGCAAAAACGAGTGAGTTTATCAACTTGCGGCGATTATCTTGGCAATGCTATAATCTCAGAGCCCTTTATGCACATGCAAGCTTCGGAAAATATCTTTCCTTTTGAAGATAAAGCCTAAAATAACTCATAAAATAACTGATATTGTAGTTGGAAAAAATTCCTCATATCTGTTTTCGCAGAACAGCCAGAAAGAAAGAAACGGTCCACGATTCCATGTACTTTTAGCTATCAAATGGTGTATGGGTTGTTGGTGCATAAAGCTTTCCCGCTTCAAACAAGTCTTGCTCCGGCGCCCATGAAAGCCAAACCTTCAAAAGCACTGTCTAATCAAATTCTCGACTTCGCGCTTTCAGGCCTTCTGAAGGTCCGATTTCGAAAAAGGAGTCGAGATTTCGCGAAACCCCAAAAAATCCCCGTTTTGGAGAGCCCGCTGCAACAAGCAACAAGCGCAGGCGAGGGGAAGCGTGCAAAGTGTGCGGGGCGACCAGCAGATGAAGTGAACAGCTCCAGAAACATCTTTTGCGGCACAATTTGGCTGCTTGTCTAGTGTGGGGGTGGGGACCCACTAGTAGGCCATCATAATCTTGTCAACTCCCGCTTTGGGTAGGCGTGCCTCTAAGGGGGAGGGGAAGGGGCGAGTGGAGCTGGCTAGTAGTAAATATCTCACCTCATCTCTGAAGAGTTACAGTTACCAGTTTTTTCACCCAACAAATATACAATGTACTGTTCGAAAGCTTACAAAACGGGGATTCGACGCAGACCTTTTTTCTTAGCTCCTCTCCGCTCGGAGATACGACCATCTAACAAGGAATGCTATCTAACTTAATTCGGCCTTTTGGCAAGGGACGTATAAATTCTGAATCAGCTTCAAACGTTGATTCCAAATATGCGTAACTGCCACGCACCATTCCGAAGCGAGTTATGGACTTCCGCTGCGCAAAATTGGCATACTTAGCGACTTACTGACATCACGGCATCATCATGTAACTGCTTATACACTTACGTTGTGTTTTTTTTTGTAGCGAAAAAAGATTGGATTTGTGTTATTTCGATGCCTCAGCGCGTTCTTCTTGCAGATTTTTAACTACAGACAGTTTTCCCATAGTCAGTAGTATGCCAATTTTGCGCAGGAAAAAGTCCATAACTCGCTTCGGAATGGGGCGCGGCAGCTAGGAATAGCATATATGAAATCGGCGTTTGAAGCTGATTCAAAATTTGATGTTCCTTGCTAAAAGGTCGAGCTAAGTTAGGTAGCGTCCCTTGTAAGCTAAGAACATGCGTGTTTTTGTGAGGAAATTTCTAGGCAAAAAATGAATGAAGACGCCTTACTGTCTGACTGTTTCACAGAGCAAGTGTTTCTCAGTAGACGTAGACCGTCTCTTTTTTGCTATCCTCTTCCTTTCAAAAATGGAGCGCAAAGTGAGCGCATAAAATAAGTTGATGCTGCGGCTGCAAAAATTATTATATATGAAGAGTTGAGAAGAAGGAAACGACCTATGTCGATTTTACATGTACGAGGCTTTTTGATGGTATGTCCATTGCTGAGTGATAAAGCTTTGTGAACCAAAAAGATCGATGACCAGGGCTCGGCACGAGGTGGCTTTTGGAAAATGCAAAAAACGAAGTCCCCCCCCCCTGACTTTCGCAAATTTTACGAAATCCCCTTTGACCTCGAACCCTAAACACAGAAAATCTGCAGGAAACGAAACGTCGACCAAAAAAGACTTCGCAATTTTTGTGTCTTTTTGGCCTCAAACGATACCCCTTTGCTTTTTGTCCCGAAAACGGTATCCAGCTTGCTTACAAGCCACTGTGCCGAGCCTTGTCGATGACCATTCAAAACAGAAGAACAGAGGAATTCTTCATATACACCTCCCACTTGTTTTCTCTCTTTGCACACCCCAGTCAGGGCCCAGCACGAGGTTGCCAAATGACAAGTTGGAAATCGTTTTGGGCAAAAAAGCAAAGGGAAAATCGTTTTTGCGGGGTCCGGGGCGGAGCCCCGGAAGAGAAATTGATAGTCATGATAAGCTATCTCAACAAGCTATCTTATCTTAGCGTATCTTAACCATAGTTGCGATAGGGGGAGTGATGGATCTTACCCCCTTTACTTTGAGGCCAAACTCCCGATGACCCCCTTCACCTGGGCTGAGATTGGTATTGTACTCTGAGAATATGATAAAAATCGTTATCAAAAGGTTTTGCAGGCTAAGTACCTCAAGCAACAAGTACACTCATAAATTTACAAAATAAATGTTATTTATGTTTATTTATATTATTTATTTATCCTCGTAGCGTTCATTTGGAGAGCAGAAAGTGAGGACAAAAAAGCAGTTGGTTTTTGGAGTACATAAAATCCCTCATATCTCGCGGCACAGAAGACCTAGAAAAAAGTCGACGGTCTACATCGATTCTCCATGATCTCAGCTTTCGAGTGATATACAGCATGTTAGGGCTTCTTTGCTTCCCGGCTCTAAAAATCATTTGCTTCGGTGACCCATAAAAGCCAACACATTGTACAGGTCGTCCCGAAAGTTTTTGCGCACAATTTTCAAAAATTCATAACTTCTGATTTTTCCAACCGATTTGACTGCTTCCACTTTTATGTGAAAGGGACATGCTCTTTATAATGACATCCCAGCTGCTTAGTAATGGTCATCTGTTGCATAGATAGAAGCTCAAAACAAAATCACTCAAAATTTGAATTTTTGTGTAGGGTCATAAAAAATCAGAAACTTGCAACAAAATCGGTGCAGTCGGTATTTTAGATTCTTTCACCAGCTCTTTCTAAAAATGCAAAGTTTGCTTCGATTGAGCGTCTCCATGAAAAGTTATAATTTCCGAGCAAGCAGTACAAAAAGGCGAATTTGATTTATTTTGGCATTTTTCAGGGAAATCATAACTTTTCATGGAGACACTCAATCGGCGCAAACTTTGCACTATTAGAAAGAGCTGGTGAAAGAACCTACAGTACTGACTGCTCCGATTTTTCTTGCAAGTCTCCGATTTTTTATGACCCTATACAGAAAATTGAAATTTTTACCATTTTTCTTCTATCGCTCCTATCTATGCAACAGATGACCATTACTAAGCAGCTGAGATGTCATTATAAAGAGCATGACTTACCCTTTCACATAAAAGTGAAAGCAGTCAAATCGTTTGGAAAAATTAGAAGTTATGAATTTTGAAATTCATGTGCAAAAACTTTCTGGACGACCTAATAAGAGCGGGGTGGAGCAAGTAAATAGTAAAAAATGTGCTGTGGATTGACATCGTTATCAGCACTAACGGGAACTTGAGCGAACGCGTCTATTTAAGCGCGCTTATCGTTGTTATATGTTCAAGTTTATTTGGTAAAAAATGCGCTTTTGATTGACAGTTATGCCATCATTATTAGCATACACTCAAAAAACTATGGGAGATTGGTGAATTTCCACACCTTCACACAAATACCCGCCGATTTCTGGAATCTTTACTCCGTAAACCTAGTGCTGAAGAAGGTCACTTTCGTGAAAACGCTCTAGACTCACCTTACCTAATTTGTAGAGAATGGTTGGTTTCAATGAATCAAAAACTTTAAGACAGAAGAATAACATGTTATTAAAACATCCCTCAATGTTTTGGAAAGGTTGGCAGTTTGAAGAGGAAACGGCAGGCAGAATACTTTACAAAATCGCAGATGACTCGCATGTGTTCCAGTTCAACAGCGAGGCAAAAGGCGAATCTTACGCCGACGAAAATGTTGTCGACATTGATACAGAGTTGGCAATTGAGCGAAACTTTCTGATTTCCTGCATAAGGAATCCAAGCAGATTGTCTAGTTTCAATGAGGAAATGTCCAGGAAGTCCATTGCTGATCTTCAAGTTGCTGAAGAATTCAAGGCTGCTAAATTCACAAACATGGATATGAACAAAAGGAAGGTGTTAGTACAAAGCATAGTTACTGCACTTAGATCCCGGCTGGAGTGCGAACCCAACTCTGTGCTTTATGCTTTTGAAAGTTATTCGCCTTGTGACAATATGACCTATGATATTGAAAAAAAAAACCAACGCGCAGCATAGTGCCTCCTTTTTTCGGCTATTCCGCAGATGCTGTTAAAGAAGAAGTTGAGCAGCTTTCTAATCAGCTAACAGGACGTATGCCAGAGGAGGTGAAGCCAGAGTTCGACAAGGCCCAAAAGTATGCACTATTTCCTTCCCGTGTTGCGAAAGCATATGAGATCTGGCTCTTTTCCCATTACTTACCGCAAAAATCTGATGGACCTACTAGCAAAGCTAGTTTCCATTCCAACTAGCACGGCAGAGGTGGAGAAAGAAATTTTCTATCTACTCTGTTATCAGAACACAACGCAGAAGTCGTACAACGATAGAGCCTTCAAGCAAATACTTAAGATTTGTCAACCTTCTACTAAACACATTGTTATCTAAAAACTTCATTCAAAGGATTGGTATAAGCGTTCCAGACAGGCTGTTACCGTATGACTTTTTGAAATATCCTAAAAGATGGTATGAAGAAACTTGTCACCTACCTGCTGACTTCCTGGTGCTACCAGAGGGCCAGGAAAAAATCACAAAAGCGCTTAGAAGAAGAAGAAATTTTCAAATCCATTTTCGACTCAGAACGCTTTTGCACGCAATTCTACTTCTACTCCGATGACCTTTTGGAGGAAGAAGAAGATTTTTCAGGCAGCGAATTTGTTGTCTCTGACGTTAGCGATAGTGATATTGTTGATGATGATGTGCAGGAAATGAAGTTGTTCCTAACTTGTACATCTTTTGGGATAATCAATTTTTTTTAAAATTTTTTAATTTCTTTTGAAAATTTTTAGATTTTTTTCAATTTGTGCCTAAATAAGGTACAAATTAGAGCTCTTCACACCACGCTTTTTTACCTTTTCTCTCTTCCTCCCCCCCCCCCTAGACTCACATACCCCCTTCACCCTGGAAGGTCGGGAACAGCCGAGACCCCCTTCACCTGGGGAGAGCCCGGCTCCCCCTATCGCACCTATGATCTTAACATGTTATGTGCCTCAACAGGCGAAGATTGGAGTTCGCGCGCGTCAAGCCGCGCCGTCGCTAATGGCCGCACGCGCGACGTCGCTCACACGATGCTATTTGTAACAGCATACATGACTAGTTCTCAATGTATGCGTAACGATATAACACCGAATTTGGTAAGCGAACGAAGAGAGGCTAGTGGAAACAAAGTATGGAAAATTATGAAGAACTACAACACGCCGTTCAAATCGCTTGCGGAGCGGGCGCAGCGCATGCAGCACAGTTCCGGAACATTTCCAGCACAGTGCGAAAAACGTGCGGGAGCAGTTCCGAGACATGGGAATCAGTATGATACCAGCCTTTGCGTAGCCTTAGCCATACCTTACGCGATTTTAGTCTCGAGATTTGGCAATACCAATTGTCCATAACTCATCGTGTACGCGTTTCAGTGTAGAGGATAACTTTATTTCTTTCACCTAAACTTTTACACTACGCATTCGCGGTATGACAGTTGTTGGATGAAGGCATCTGACAAATTTCCAGATCGCATGGTGACAGTCGTGTGAGGTATGGGACCTAGGGCCTTGCGCATACTCCACTTCCGTGTTCGCCGTGTTCGCGGTTCCGTCGCGCACATCTAGAATGCTTGCAACATAAGTGACGGCAAACAGAGTATTGCCACGTCCCTCGCGACTTAAATCGCGTGAGGCATGCCGGACCTAAGAAAGCCTTCAGATCCGCCGATTGCCGCCTTTGCGCCCTTGTCGCTTTTGCGCCGAAGCGCGCTCGGTCACTTTTACCCGTGGAGAACGTAAGACCTACACGATTTTTTGATTCCTTTATGCTATTCTGTCGTTCTAAAGTTTCTTTCAACTCACACTGAAGAATTTCGTTACACATGTGTTTTGCTTGATGTGGTGACCGATTTTTGCTATTCTACGATGACTGCGCTACGGCGCAAAAGCGGTACCGGCGCAAAGGCAGCCAACGCGGTCTGAAGGCTCCCTAAGGCCACATTTGAAGGCAATGTCCGTGGAAAAAGTAATTTTGAGATTTTGTGCTTACCCGGACTTATTCGCTACGCCTGAAAATCCACATTGGAGAACGCAAAAACGGGGAAAGGATTTAAGGCAGAAGGGACACCAGCAGGTGGGGCCCCTTTGTAAATTCCTGCTTCCAGCTTCAGAAGCGATCTGCTCGAATCCGATAGCTGCGGTAATCGCCTCCGACCAAATGCGAACGCGTGGCTCAAAATCGGTGAAAAGACTGACTCAAAAGCAGGAAGCGCGAATTCACAGTAGGGAAGACCCCGCCCACGTGCTGACTTTCCTCCTTCGTTGAAGCCTTTTTCCGCTGTTTTTGCTATCGCCAGCGTGGATTTTCAGTCAGCATAGCGAATACGCCCAGGTAAACACAGAATCTCAATACATTTTTCTGTTCACAGTTTGTTTAAACTATTTTTTTGAATAGGTAGTGAAATATACGAGGAGCGCTGAGTGTGCGAAAATTTTGCAGTTTTGCTTCTTTGACTGTCCTCTGATCGCTTACGTTTTCGTCATAGGCGAACTGCTCACAAGTTTAAAAAACTGTTCAGCATGACTCGTATGCGTATTTGCATCTCAATTTATGTAAACCTACATCTAGTCTCACTTAGGTGAATGGTTTCCTATTTTGCAAGTGTCTACGATTTAGCTCGATGGCGCAAACCTTCGTATGTTATCGGAGCTCGTCCTGCGAGTTTTCCGTTCCAGATCAGGCGCTTAGGTCGCATCGAAAGGCTCGCAATAGCACCTACATCTGAAGATCAAAGGGGAATTTGTTTTCGAAAACCCCTTTTGACAACCTCGTGCGGGGCCCTGACCCCAGTCCCACTCTAAGCTCACGTCAACATTCATCAGCGCTCAGTCACCCCCTTCACTTTCTGAGTCGGATATAACCGAAATCCTCCACAGGAAGAGACCCTGCGCCTTCTACTGCAGCTATGTCGGTGCGCCTTCAAGAACATGAATATTGTTGGTCTAATCCCACAAGGCTTTACGAATGAAGCAGAAGATGTTGCATAGAATAACATCTGAGTTGCTTGCCGGCTGATGCTCAATAAGGGTTAATTTAGACCACATTGGAATGCAACGACATAACAAATGATTTCAAAAATGTTGAAAAGTAAGCTATGGAAAGAGGGATGTATCCTATAGAGTTCGCTTTATTTATCCCTTAATTGAACCTTTTTGGGAAAACTATAAAGCTTTAAAAAAATAGCTAAACTTGACTATGTAAAAGACCATGGGTTATGTCTTTTGGTAATTTGCCGGGAACTCGTTTATTACACTGCAATACCAAAATGAACACTTGTGCATGAAAAACTGCAACGAACGCGGCCGGTATTGTATTCTCTGCTCTGTGAGTCCTTTTTCCGCGGAATGTGGCGCTTGCAAAAAAAAAATGAAAATACTTCGGGTACGCCCGTATATGGAACATACAAAGGTGTTAGTGACTTGAATGTGGAAATATGGAAGTTTCGCTGTTATTCAAATCAGTTAGTTTCGTACAATATGTATGTTATGCAAGAATCGCAAGGCGGTAGACGCCCGCGACAGGTTGCAAATGCGCATTTCAGAAATTTGGCGTTTGCTATAGGCCGTCCACGGAGAGCAACGTTGTTGCGTACATTGAAGGCAGCTCAGACTGGAAGAAGCGCAGAAAAAAACAGGCGGCGAGAGTGCACGAGGAAAGAGGAGTAACGCGCAATACACACCATGAGCACTCTCGAGCACTCCGCGCCCTATGCGGACAGCCTATACTACACTGGCAAAAAGCTCACCCGCAAACAAGAAATGTGGCGTTTGGCTTCGTCGAAGTTCCGAAAACTATCAATTTTCAATTCCTTCATAAACGGAAGTGTCTCGCATAATTTGACAGCTTTCCAGAGATTCGACCATATCTAGAGAAAATAACTTTCAAAAGCAAAGACGATGATTTAGTTTCAATTCAAGCTGCTTTACAGAAACCGGTTACAAGGGAAACAAATGGTCTTTGAACCATATCGCAACGTACTTACTCTCTTCGAATCATAGCGGTATGCGGATATGTTGTTTTCCATGCATTGGTTCCATTCGTGAAAATATTTGTTTATATGCAGTTCCCCATCTCTCGCGATAGACTAAAAGTTATCAGTAACTTCTTGGAAGACAGCGCACCAAGCAAAAACATTTGAGCTAGCCTCTGGGAGTTTGGTTGTTGTGTAATCTGAGAAGGAAAAGGCGAAGAAAGCTGCTATACTGAGAAGAGCCATTATTATCACTACTTCCGCACGACGCATTCCTGTCGATTGTATTAGATCAACGCAAAAATAATCACTGTTTTTATGCTGTGGCAGTGTGAAAAAATAACATCGCCAATAAGCTTTTGCATAAAAGTTTGATTCATTGGAGTTTCAAGTGAAGTAAATGATCTCAAGTAATTTTGGATCAGTTCATCAAATTCTACGTAATTTTATCTTGCCCACAAGCATACCCTCCAAATGAGACAATCGTTTGTGCATTCGCTATTTCTTATGGTTAGCGAGAAACAAAGATAGTCCAAAATATGAAAACTAGCTTTTTAAGTTTGTCTGCTAGTTGCAAATATTTTACAAAATAGCGCTTGTGAAAGGCAAAAATGTTGCTGTGCTTGCACTGTTTCTAGTGTGGAATTATTTATATGAGAACAGAGGGCTAGCCTAAAAATAACTTTTCAAATTCCTGAGTGTACGAACTTTCAATGCAGATATGCGCTTGATCGAGTTATTCCACGTAGATAGTTGTTTGCGCGCTTGCCTTGCTTCATCGAATGTATATGTTTAATTTCTAATCCATGCAGAAAGTAGCAGAAATAACTGTTTCCGCATCAAATTCGAGAATGAAACACAGATTCATCGAAATTTGGTGAAATCCGGTAAAATGTCATTCTCTTTTAGTAAACAAAACTGCATGAAATTTCAAGTTTGATAGCAGTGTAAAGTTGCCAATGAGCAGAAACGTTCAGTAATTAAACAAAGAAATTAGACGGAACTCTATCAAGCAAGCACCGAGTAGATTGTTGCGCAAAAATCGTACTCAGAAAAATAGAGTGAAGTTTGTGCAAAACGAATGAAGCTTGCATTATTTGATCACAACCTGAGACTCTGCTGCAAGATCTCGAGCTGGAATCGTCTTTGCTCAAAACCTAAGCGAGCTTGAATTTAAAAGTTCATGTGAACATTAGACTCAGGAATTGGATTTGAAAATTCTGTTCGTATAGTCATTCTGGTGGTTGATAGCGTAGTTGATGCGCAAGCTAGCCCTTACGCAGTGTTACAGTACGCGGAGGGATAGGAATTACCTATCATGTTCAGCAGTTTTTACTTATCTGGCAGTAGATTTTTCCACGCTGCTTATCTGCAGCTTCTGTGGATTTTGTTCCATCTATCGACAACTCTCAGAAAACCTTCTTTGAGCTACACCGAGGTAAATTAGAAGAAGAACCCGTCGGTACCCAAAATTTGAACAGTTCAAGTCGAAAGTTATTTTTTTAGCGAAGATGACTGATTGCGTGAAAGATACTATTTTCGGTGCATTAGATTACATTTCTCCAGAAGTTTGTTCGCACCATCAGCGATGATTTAAAACTTTGCGAAAACACGCAAACATTGCAAAAATAGAAGAAACTTTTTGAAATTTGGTTTTTTGTTTAGAATTGCCTAAAGCCTTGAATTTGCACTAGAAATAGTAATACTAAGTCTGTCCGAATGTTCGTACCGTTTCTAAGACCTATACAGAAATCGCTGGGACTGAGGAGAGACAAACGCTCTGGACAATGTTAAGTGTAGAATTCTTCTTTCTAACAGTGATGTTCCCTTTCCGATTCCTTGAATGTTTCGTCAATGACCGTCAGAATTTCCAACTCGTAATCTTTACCTACTCTTATCTCAGCAATAACGTATTTCGCAGTGAGCTAGGTGGCTTTTGCGTCTTTCTGTTGATACCACTCGTATGGATAGTAGCCATATTCTCGGAAGTAGACTAAGAAGACTTATCAGGTATCGCTGCATTTTACTAGCGTTGCCTAAAGTTAAAGCCTTTTTTGTATCAGGGCTAGACTTGTATTTATTTGCGATGTGCTGTACGGCTGTGTTTGTGGATGGATCTCCGATGTAGGTGTTTTCTACCAGATTCTTCTTTTGTCTTTAATGCAACTTTCAGGTAATTCTTTGGTTTTGTGATGGTTTGCGCTTCAATTATGGTATTAATTATGGCTTTGACGTCTCTCGTGTGTCTTCTCACGTTGCATCATACTCGTAATTTCGGTGCACTCGTTTTCTTCTAGTTACTAATCAGTCTCATCAGCATCTTGGTCCGAGTCTTTTTCGCTCAGCTATCTACGGTGCTGGCCATAGCTATAAAGCCACCTTAAAAATCACCGTAATTTGCTCTCTCTTGCTCATAATTGTCTGAAAACCATTATCTCGTGTAAAAACTAACGTCATATGATTGACCAGAAAGTCTCCCAATTTCACTGATTTTGGCCGGAGAAAAATTGAAAAAATTGAAAAAACGGGTTCCGAAGGCTGGTCATAGCTATAGAGCCACCTCTGATTTTCAATCAGTACTACGTTTTTTCAATCTGAAATTTTTTGTAATTATACAACATCAAAATATGACATATTTTTTACACTTGGAAGCAGTCGCCTTTTGAAAAGAAAAATCGTACTGCATTTTTGGCTCTAAAACGCATAGAAAGTCACGTCTAAAACACTGCTTTTTCACTAAGTTTTGAAGCACTTGTTTGACTCAGATGAAAGTCCTAGAATTTGCATAGCCTTTGCAACGAACAAGGTGAAGAGCGCTTGAGTCAACATTGCGTAGTCGCTAATCTTGATAAACGAGCCTTTCTTACCGAGGTGTAAGCACGCTTCAGACGGGCAAAACTCGATTTCTGCGACTTCAACGCGAAAATCGGGATGCCACTAGAAAAGGAATGTAGGATCGGGAAGTTTGGATATGGGCTCCGGAATGAGAACGGCAACGGTCTCGTTGGGCTTCTCTCCGCCGCACGACTTTTCCATGGAAATTTCATCTTCATGGAGAAAGAACATTGCCGGTGCACATGGGAATCGTCCAACGGAACGACTCAAGCAAAGATCGGCTTTATTCTCACCAACCGAAGATGGAGCTTGTTCGATGTCTCAGTGGTTCCATCCTTCTGCAGTGGCTCCGATCAGCGCTTCCTTCGAGCGAGGTACGATTCAGTCGGAAGCTAAAAAAAGAAGGTCTGCCATAGTGCCGCAATAAGGAAGAATGTCGTCTATGACGGTAACAGGTTGGAAGAACTCATATCAAGTTGTGACTGGCCCATCGAGGAGGATCCAACGTACGACTACGACCGGCTTCTGAAAGGATTGCGAGCCTGCGGAGAGTGCTCCTCAGTGACTTCTGAGAAGAACTTGGAACGTACTACCAAGACCACCAAGGAATTGCTCGAAAGAAGAAGATTTCTGAGGCAGGATCCGAATGCGACCCATTTCGAGCGACTGATAGCCAACGCCAGTTGCAGAATGGCTTTGCAGGAAGATCTCAGGAAGTACAGGCAAGCCAAGATTCTATAAGCAGCCGAAGGAAGACGAAGTCTCAAGAAATGCCAAAGGGATCTCTGTGAATATCACGTACCGCTGGCTGCACTATTGAACGAAGACGGGACTCCAGCTTCTTCCCGATACAAGATAGAATCTATCGAGAAAAATTTTTACACCGACCTTTTCCGCTAATCAATACCCGTGCCGATGCCCGTTGTTCCCACTGGAGAAGTACCGCCACGAATTCTACCTGCTGAAATGCGCACGGCGATTCAGACCATGAAGACATCCACGGCTCCAGAATCAGACCATCTTTCGGTCGATCTGCGAGCCGGAGGACAACGTCTACACGAAATTCTCGCGTCGCACCTGACATCTTACCTTCAGAAGGAGAGGATTCCCGACCAATGGAGAACGTCAAGAACCTTCCTTCTTTTCAAGAAGGGTGAACGGGAGGATCTTCGAAATTACCATCCAATATGCCTGCTGAGTGTGCTGTAAAGCTTTTCACGAAGATTATCCTCGCACGCATAACTAGGACACTGGATGAAGCCCAGCCCACAAGAACAAGCTGGATTTCGCAAAGGATTCAGCTGCATGGACCACATCCAAACGGTTTCGAGGGTCGTAGAAGTCTGCCGGGAGTACCGACTGCCTCTCGTCCTAACCTTCGTCGACTACGAGAAAGCCTTTGGCAGCGTTGAAAACTAAAGCCATCCTGTCTGCGCTAGTCGATCAAGGAGCGAACCCAGATTACGTGAAAACACTAGCCGACTGCTACAAAAACTGTACAACAACAATGCAGCTATTCCATCGCTCCCTGCCTGTTCCAATTGAGGAGGTTCGACAAGGCGACACTATTTTGCTGAAGCTGTTCCGTTGCCTTGCAGTGGGTGATGAAGTCACTGGACTGGGAAGAGAGAGGCATACGAGTTGATGGGAGTCCTATCCAACCTTCGTTTTGCGGATGACATCGTCCTCGTATCACTGAATCACAGACGATGCTGAGGGAACTAAACGAAGTAGGGAAAAAGATCGGACTGCGAATAAATCGGAAGAAGACTCAGTTCATGGAGAACGCCCTTTGCGAAGATGCAGAAATGGAATTGGAAGGCAACCCTATTATGAAGACGTCTTCTTACGTGTGTATCTCGGACGTTCGAGGAACATGGAGAACGACTTGAGGGAAGAACTTAACAGGAGAAAAAGAGCATCCTGTGCCGCCTTCGAGTCTCTGAAGGAAGCCACCGTCCAACTGACGGTTTCGGAGCTTTGTGCCCACCTGTTCGGCTCGACCGTTCTCCCAGCGCTCTGCTACGCAGCTGAGACTTGGGCTGACAAAAGTCACGTCAAATTCTTACGAACCACCCACAGAGAGCTCGAGCGCAGTCTTCTGAAGATGACTCGACACAAGCAACATTTAGTCGGACTTTGCAGCATGGATATGAGAAGAATGTCCCGTTTCGTTATGTAAAAAGTCCCCAAAACTTATGTGTCCTAACATCCGTTCTCGAATTTGTTGGTTTCTAGACCAACTACCAAACAAACTGGGTTGTTCGGAGCATAAATATCGGAGAGTTCACATAAGTTTTGGACCTTTTTGATTTGGACGATTAGAACGGTCAAAAATCTATCATATAGCGAAGAGAGCGGATCAAACTGTTGCCTCTCCCCTTTTTTGAGTCAAGAGTAGTATAATTCTACGCGTTGATAGATATCGCGCTCCAATCACTTGCGATGCCTTTTGAAGTATGTGGCGGAAAATGCATCGCAGGATTGTTGAGGCTATAGATTTGGTTGGCCTAGGAGATTTTCGACATTCCCAGCATCAAAATGGTACTATACCCAATGCCCGAGCCTTTAATCGACTCGAAATGTTTCCTTTTGCTTTTTTGTTATATTACATACCTCAAAATGCGCTTTTTTCGCTTTTTTGTTGCTATTTTGGTTGAATAAGGGTTTCCCTACTGATTTTCACGTCGAGAGGGACTTCGTAAATTTTCGCGAAGTCATGAGGGACTTCGTTTCCTAAAAACCTTCAAACCAACGCGTGCCGGGCCCTGATTGTAGGCTCTTTGACTTGCTCACCATACCCTCAAACGCCTCCTCTCACTCTGTCAGTCTAGACCTAGTCTAAGACTCGCAGCGTGAGATCTTCAAGGCCACGAAACGAACGAACCTCGACTCCACCGGCCAGCGACAAGCCCGCACATTTGGTCGTAACGGACGTCACTGAGTGTCACCCAATGAGTCAAGTCCTTTTATTTGCATCGCTAAGCCCACAATAATGATATAAATGGAGCTAAGTCACTACTGATAGACAAGCACTCATTTTTGACGTTCATTTTTGGATTTCTGACAGAAATCCACGCGGCTTCAAACAGTTTCCTGGCGCAAATCTCAGTCTCGCATGTCAGTATCGTACATTTGACTTCGAAATCATTTCCGCAATGCGCCTCGATCTCATGCCGTCCCAACGGTGCTGTTGAAGTCCCTCGTCTTTTGTTCGCTAAATGCTCTTTCAACCGTACACTGGTTTCCTACCCGTTTCTCCGATATAACAGTCTTGGCAGCTGAGACATTCTAGTTCGTAGACCACACCCGTCTTTGCACAATCTCCTATTCTGCCGTACGGACAAACTATACGATGCTCCATTATGCACTCATTATCATGAAGTCTGTTTCGCACATCATATATCATATATACATGTATAATATATTATAAATTATACAGGGTGTCCCAAAAAAATGTTTCGAACGTTTGATCGTCAATATCTCTCTTCCAAGAAGTCTTTTGCCTTGCTTCAAGTACCTTTTTGTAGAGCTGGCTTCAAGATTTCCATTATAGAACGAATCACCCATCTCTCTTCATTACTGTAGGGTTACGGTAGAAACTTCAAAGAGGGTTTTGAACCATGAAAGGCCATATTTTGCCTCAGAAAGGAAACAAAACAGCCTGAAAATTTTTACACCAGGCTAATTAGAATTGCTGATTATAACTGTAAAGTTCCCGACTTATTATGATGCTTCATTGAAGAGTTATGCCAGGTGAGAGGTAGCGGCCTTTTTTTCAATGTCCCTAAAAAGTGCGGTTACACCGTTTAGCAAGCTTCGTAATCTTGTGAATAGTTGAGCATTGAACTCAGCGTCTATAAAAACCCTATTACACAAGTTTTCACGATTTTTTGAAAAATTTTGAAACGGCAGCTTTTCCACATTGACACCATATTTCAAGTTTCTACCGTAATCCTTCAGTAATGAAGAGAGATGGGTGATTCTTTCTATAATGGAAATCTGAGTTGAAGCCAGCTCTACAAAACGGTACCTGAAGCAAGGCAAAAGACTTCTTGGGAAGAGAGATATTAACGATCAAACGTTCCAAACATTTTTTGGGACACCCTGTATATTATATAAACACATCATGTATCATATTTACACATTACATCACAAATGCGCGCAACAATGGATACGCGTACCAAAAAACATATCCGAATGCAATGAGATAAGATCACTCTTTGCATTCCCTTTATCTCAGACGAAATTAGTAGACAAATCAAGCAGTGCATTTGTAGAGCTCAACTGCAGAAAGATGTAATGCTTGTTAACATCCCGAATAGTAGTTTGAAGAAGCAGTTGGTGCGAAACAGACTTTATGATAATGAGTGCATAAGGGAGCATTGTATAGTTTGTCCGTACGGCAGAATAGGAGATTGTGCAAAGACGGGTGTGGTCTACGAACTAGAATGTCTCAGCTGCCAAGACTGTTATATCGGAGAAAAGGGTAGAAATCCAGGTGTACGGTTGAAAGAGCATTTAGCGAACAAAAGACGAGGGACTTCAACAGCACCGTTGGGACGGCACGAGATCGAGGCGCATTGCGGAAATGATTTCGAAGTCAAATGTACGATACTGACATGCGAGACTGAGATTTGCGCCAGGAAACTGTTTGAAGCCGCGTGGATTTCTGTCAGAAATCCAAAGATGATCGCCAAAAATGAGTGCTTGTCTATCAGTAGTGACTTAGCTCCATTTATATCATTATTGTGGGCTTAGCGATGCAAATAAAAGGACTTGACTCATTGGGTGACACTCAGTGACGTCCGTTACGACCAAATGTGCGGGCTTGTCGCTGGCCGATGGAGTCGAGGTTCGTTCGTTTCGTGGCCTTGAAGATCTCATGCTGCGAGTCTTAGGGCCGCATGCACTAACCTCCCCGCGGGGAGGGGATCGCAGCTCAAAAGAAAGCTTCATATGTCGAAACTCCATATACCTAGATTTCAAGTTGTGTACCTGTCCGTAAGAATTCCTACTACCCTTCATTATGAACATGTTGAAGAAAAGCGAAAAGCTGTACGAACCGCATTTTCCAGCTTTTGTATGATCCCTGATGATCCCCGGCGCTTTTCTTTGAAGTCATTTTTCTTTCTCCGAAGTTAAGGAAAACCTTCCAAAGTTGTACTGAAAATCTAACACAATAGTGCTAAGCATGTTGCTGATATGAACAAATGATGTTTTAAAGTCATGAAATTTTCGATGATCCATAGGTCGAAATTTGAGGTTCACCGAAAAATTCGACTTTTCAAAAACTCATTTGTTCTCATCAGCAACATGCTTAGCTCTGCTGTGTTAGATGTTCAGTACAACTTTGGAGGTTATACGTTAACTTCGGAGAAAGAAAAATGACTCTAAAGAAAAGCGCCGGGGATCATCAGGGATCATACAAAAGCTGGAAAATGCGGTTCGCACAGCTTCTCGCTCCTCTTCAACATGTTCATAGTGAAGAGTAGTAGGAATACTTACGGATAGGTACACACGTGAAATCCAGGTATCGGGAGTTTCGAAATATGAACTTTCTTTTGAGCTGCGATCCCCTCCCCGCGGGGAGGTTAGAGCATGCGGCCCTTAGACTAGGTCCAGACTGACAGAGTGAGAGGAGGCCTTTGAGGGTATGGTGAGCAAGTCAAAGTGCCTACAATCCGTTTTCAGACTCTGATGACGACGACATTGTCGAAACGTAAGGTCAATAAAGTCTCCACCACAGAATCTGAAGGCACAAAGTACTGACACGATTACTTTACTGACATCTTATCATACCCAGATTCAAAGACAAAAGAGCATTTAACTTATTATCTAAGTAAGTATACTTACAAAAAATTTCAGATTAAAAAAACGTTGTACTGATAGAAAATGAGAGGTAGCTCTATAGCTGTGACCTGCCTTCGGAACCCGTTTTTTCAAATTTTTCAATTTTTCTTCGGCCAAAACCAATGAAATTGGGAGCCGTTCTGGTCAATGATATAGAACAGTGGTTTTCAAGACAATTATGAGCAAGAGAGAGCAAATTACAGTGATTTTTAGAGTGGATTTATAGCTATGTCCAGCACTGTGGTATTCAATCGTAAAGCTCGCTGACTCAACCACATGCATTGAATGTGAATAGTTTCACCTTTGGGGTCATTGAGCCTCCCCAGCATTCCGGCTAGGCGGGATTGTGGTTACTATACCTGAGCCAGTAGATAGACCCGCCTATAAGCTCCCGGTTTGTTTTTGAGAGTAACGTAAAGATCGTTCCGCTGGCAACGAGGGGTATGGGTCCCATCCCCATCGAGTCATAAGTTTTGGAGTTACAAGTACCAATGCCTATATTTGTATGCATATCTATTAGCCTATCAACATATTCAATGCAAGCCGTTTCGTTTCATCTTTCTTACCTTAGTCTAACTAGGATTGGACTCGGACTACGTTTTTGTTTATTCCGCTGTACTACTAACTTTTCGATGCGTTTTTTATGGAACCTCTTGAGCGGCGTACAAATGAAAATGAAAATGAAAATTTTTTTCTAGGATTGCAATTTCCAACTTTTCAAACTGCATTCCGCGCTGTTGGATAGAGTAAGCAAATTGCGAGGCAATGTAATTTTTTGGCATTTCTAAAGCTGGATTCCCAAAATTTCTAAGACATTTTCCTTAATGCTACCAAATTCATATTTGGTCATCCCAATGCTCAAAGCATCAAACAGCGGGCAACTAGAGTGTCCAAATTGTTCACCTCTTTCTGTCAAAACTTTTTCCTTGATTCATGGGTTTTTCGAGGATAAAACTATCGTAACTTTAAAAGTTCGAAAATCAACTCCGAAACGGTAAACACCATTTGCTTTGCTTGATTAGTGTTCAATCATCATTTTGGAAGCCCCAAATTCCCAAAGTTTATCTGTAATTGGAACGTTTGTTTATTTTATGGCTTTGCAAAAATGAAGACTTTCGACCAAAATCCCTCAAAATATATTTTGGACGTAATTGGAAAAACCAAAAAGTTTTATCTCGCATTTTGTTCTGTCCAACGAAGAGTGACCAAAGCTATTCTAAAAAATATGAAATGAAAGTTTTCAAAAAAGTCAAAATAAAGCTACCTACGTAGAAATCATAGGTTGAAGATTTTGACGATTACTCGAGCGATCATCAAGGAGCTCGCAGAAAACATAATTTGAAAGAGCAAGAAATTCTGCATCAAATAATGTTGAGGGGTTTGCCTATCATTGTTTTAAGTGATCATGGGTCTAAAAGGTGGTGCGATTTTTCGGACCGACCAATGACATAGTTGACATAGTCGGTAATTTAAGTTCTTGATAATATTAGGTTGTTTCGGTTCCCGCTTTCCGATCTTCCATAAAACTATATAGTCAAGCAAGCATTTTGAATAGTATCCGATGCAGCTTTTCTACTTCTTTTAGCTTTCATGTTCCCCAGCTAACTTACCCTGTGCTCACTAAGATAATAGCAGAAATTCCGAATCCATAGATTTCTACATCAAGTTTGGCAGTTTTTCTTGAATTTTTCAAACTAAACTTCTAGGAGAGTTTTGATGACAGGCAGATAGAGTAAACAAACTGCATTACAATCAGTATTTTGGCGTCAAATAGCTTTCCAGTATTTTTCAAGATAATTTTTCCAACCTATAACTCGTCAATTTTGTAAAGTGAGAAAAGCACAAAAGCACCAAACACCGTATTTTACAGTTTGCAAGTTTCGAAATCGATTCATTCAACAATAAGTCTACAAGGCTAATGAGTTTAACGCTTTGCATCAACGAATTTCAAACTTTCGGATACAGCTATTGGCGAGTTCAAAACTTCAATCACACCACAACGTCCGCAAGGACGAATTGCTGAGAAAATAACAGAAAAATATTGTATTGCACTTCAATTACTTTAACCATCAGTAATCAGAGCTTTTCCAAGAGTTCAAACTGCATTTGAAAAATGATAAAGTCGGGTAATATAGGAATAACGAAAATAGGAAAAAAAATTGCGTCGAATAGTGCTAAAACGTTTCTTCATTACACTGTTCTTCTGAGGTTGAAGAAGCGAAAAAACTTCTGGGACGATCTAAAATAATCTTATATATAAAGCTGAATGTCTGTTTGTATGTATGTCTGTCTGTATGTATGTATGTATGTGTGTACGTATGTTCCGAATAGAAAATTCCATTTCTGAACCGATCCGGACCAAACTTGGCACACATACACTACGGGCCCCGGCGGGTGTCATAGGCTACTTTTCGTCATCGATCGATATCGATTTTATCAATTTTTATCGATTTTTTTGCTGAGTTCACCTACGGGGCTGGGAGTTGGCACAGGGGGGTAATCGAGCATGGGGATTCCGAATACAATATTGGTTTTCGGGATTATCGATTACTTTTATCGATTTTATCGATTTTTTTGCAAAGTTGGAGCTAGGGGGCTGGGAGTTGGCACAGGGGGGTATTCGAGCATGCTGATCATCCCCAAGGGGGGTGATCAGCATGCTCGATTACACCCCTGTGCCAAATTCCAGCCCCCTAGCTCAAAT
The DNA here is from genome assembly GCA_958299035.1 of Cylicocyclus nassatus. Lineage (NCBI taxonomy): Eukaryota > Metazoa > Nematoda > Chromadorea > Rhabditida > Strongylidae > Cylicocyclus > Cylicocyclus nassatus. The sequence continues at coordinate 44,744,500 of CATQJL010000316.1, read as the reverse complement.
TTTCAAAAAATCGATAAAATCGATAAAAGTAATGGACGATCTTGAAAACTAATATTGTATTCGTAATCTGCATGCTCGATTACCCCCTGTGCAAACTCCCAGTCCCGCAGGTCAATCTTTACAAAAAAATCGATAAAATCGATAAAAGTAATGGACGATCCTGAAAACTAATATTGTGTTCGTAATCAGCATGCTCGATTACCCCCCTGTGCAAAATCTCAGCCTCGCATGTCAAAATTTACAAAAAATCGAGAAAATCAATAAAAGTAACCGATAATTCTGAAAACTAACATTGTATTCAGAATTCCCATGCTCACTTCCCCCCTGTGCCAACTCCTAGCCCTGTAGGTGAACTCTGCGAAAAAATCGATAAAAATCGGTAAAATCGACATCGATCGATAACGAAAAGTGGACTGTGACACCCGCCGGGGCCCGAAGTGTATGTGTGCCAAGTTTGGTCCGGATACGGCGGAGCCGGGTAAGCCAGCTAGTCCTATATATAAAGCTGAATGTGTGTTTGTATGTATGTATGTATGTACGTACAGTCGAGTAGATTTCCTGCTCAATAGTGTCCCTGCAGACGCGACAACGGCTGTGCGTCGATAATTGCCGTTGCGAGTCTCCAAACGATGTTTTCTAGTGTTTTCTTCTTTATTTTTTGCCTTTTAGATGACTCGTTGGTGAAGGAGAAAAGATAAGCTGAGGAGTAATTTCTGTTTGTTAAGTAATAAACAGTATAATCACCTATTCTCAGGCAATTTACGTGGAAGTTACGTCGCGCAGTTTTATGTGTATTTCTTTTCTCTTCATGCCTCTTCGCGTTAGTTTCGTGTGTATATTTTTGTAACTTGATGCCTTTACTTTTTCTGAAACCTTTTTTCGTGCGCTGTAGGCTTTTACGCATGACTTATCGTCTTTATCACTCGGATTGAATTGTTAAATGCTATCTTTTCTTGAAAGGCAGCCGATGTTGTTGCACAGCCTACTAGCATTCAAAAAGAAATGCATCACAAGAAGAAACGGGCTTGAAGTGACGGAAAATACATGGAAAACTGGCGCGACGTGGCTTTCACGTAGATTATCTGAGAATAAGTGATAGTACAACTATTGAGAAAACAGAAATTACTCCTCAGCTTACCTTTTCTCCTTTCATCAGCAGTCACCTAAAACGCAAAGAATAAGGAAGAAAACACTAGAAAACATTGTTCGCACACTCGCAACCACAATTATCGACGCACAACCGCTGTCGCGGCTGCAGGGGCACTGTATCAGGCAGGATCTACTCTACTGTATGTGCGGAATGGAAAATTTTATTTCTGAATCGATTTGGACCAAACTTGGCACACATATACTTCGGGGCGGGGAGCGTGTCATAGGCTACTTTTCGTTATCGATCGAATCCATTTTACCGATTTTATCGATTTTTTGCAAAGTTCGAGCTACTGGACTGGGAGTTGGCACAGTGGGGGGTAATCGAGCATGCTGATTACGAACACAATATTAATTTTTGAAATTATCTTTTAGCTTTATCGATTTTGTCGATTTTTTGCAAAGTTTGGACTACAGAGCTGGGAGTTGGCACAGGGAGGTAAGTGGGCATGGCGATTCCGAATACAATATTAGTTTCTGGTATTACCTATTACTTTTATCAATTTAATCCATTTTTTCAAATTTGAGCTAAAGGGCTGGGAGTTGTCACAAAGGGGGAAGTGGGCATGCTCATTTCGAAAACTCAGGGAACGGGAAATGAAGTGTAGAAGTGGGCACAGGGAAAGGCTTTACAGGTATAGGGAACAGGGATGGGAACTTTATTATAGTGTTTTGACAGGGCCAAGCGCAGCCGGGTAAGCAAGCTAGTAGTTCAATAATACAGCGTGTCTCAAAAAGATGTGCCTACTGTTAGATTCTCAATAACTCTCTTGTAACGAAGTCTTTCAAGAAGCTTTAGGACCGTTTTGTAGAGCTGGCTTCAACTTAAATTCACAGTGTAGAGAGAATTACCGATCACTCTTCAACTGTAGGATCACAATAGAAACTTCAAGCATATGGTGTCACTGTGAAAAAAGCTGTAGTTTCAAAAAATTTCAAAAAATTGTGAATTGTGTAATAGTTTTCATGGACGCTGAGTTCCGAGACTCAACTATTAGGTTGTCCGGAAAATAATGTTCGTTTTGAATTTCAACCTCAATAAGTCATACATTTCTCATTTCTGAATAGGTTGCAAGGTACCGTTCGATAGGACAAAGCAAGCTCTACAAAATGGCTATCTTGTTTCTGCAACAGTTCTCATAAAGCTTGAGTTTCGAGCCAGAAACTAAAATGATTCAGCTGCACGAAAAATTGAAAAAAAGCGTAATCTAGTTTATAAAAAATCCTACAAAAATTCTAACTTGCTCACGTAAACGCTATCCACATAAGACATCTATATACGCCGTCACCGTCTTTTTTCACTTTTTAGAAATCAAGAAAACGGAAATTTTCGTGCATTTTCCAAAGTGATTCTGTGCAGTCCCCACATGCGTAATTGTGTACTACAAGCATATAGAAGTACAAACTTAAATTTCGCCTCTCTATAAGCGTTAATTCTCGAGAAATTTAAATTGTGGCTTGGACCACCTGACTAGGGAAAGCCATATTCGATATTTCTCGAGAACCAAAGCTTGTAGAAAGTGAAAATTTACGTTTGTACTGCTACAGATTTGTAGTACACAATTACGCATGTGGGGACTGCACAGCATCACTTCGGAAAATGCACGAAAATTTTCGTTTTCTTGATTTCTGAAAATTGAAAAAAGACGGTGACAGCGTATATAGATGTCTTATGCGGATAGTATTTACGTGAACAAGTTTAAATTTTTGTAGGATTTTCATGAACTTAGTTACGATTTTTCTCAATTTTTCGTGCAGCTGAATTATTTTAGTTTCTGGCTCGAAACTCAAGGTTAATGAAAGCTGTTCCAAAAACAAGATCGCCATGTTGTAGAGCTTGCTTTGCCCTATCGAATGGTACCTTGCAACCTATTTAGAAATGAGAAGTGTATGACTTATCGAGGTTGAAATTCAAAACGGACATTATTTTCCGGACAACCTAATATATTCAGGTTTGCGAAGCTTTCTAAATGGTGTAACCGCATTTTTGAGGAACATTGAAAAAACGACCACTACCTTACCTTGCATAACTTTTCAAAGAAGCATTACGATATCTGCCAATTCTAATGAGCAACTCTGATTAGCCCAATGTGAGAGTTTTCAGATTGTTTTGATTCCTCTTTGAGGCAAAAGACGACATTTATGGCTGGAAGCCCTCTTCAAAGTTCCTATCGCAGTCCTACAGTGATGAAGAGCAGACGGTAATCTGTTCCTTACCGTAAATCTATGTTGAAGCCAACTTTACACAATGATACTCAAATCTTCTCGAAAAACTTCATAACAAGAGAGTTATTAGCAATCAAACTGTAGGCACATCTTTTTGGGACCCTGTAGATAATATTAGGTCATTCCGAAAGTAATTTCGCTTTTTTCATACGGGCACCACATTTGACGGAACAAAGGTTTCTAAGAGATGCCTTCGATGCAGCATTTCATCCTCTTTCTAATAGTTATGAAATCGTTGCAAAACAGTCAATGAGCTTTCAGAAAATAACCAAAATCTGCGATTCATGCTTCTTGAGATGGTCAAGTTTCACGATTTTTTAAAACTTTCATATCAATCCTCAGAAGGAGTTCAAGTAACGATTCGATAGAGTAAACCCTATAGAATACAGTATTGCTTTTTTCTCCTTTCCATAGCTTGTCATACATTTTTAACAGAATTTTAACTGATGCTACCGATTTCCGTACTTGAGCAGCTAATCCTCGTAGAACATCAAAAGAAGAGCAGCTCGCGCACTATTCGATGCAGCATTTTCTCCTCTTTCTAAAAGGTGTTTTTCGTTTCCGATTCGTTTAGTTTCCGAGGAGCAATCATCATAACTCATTTATTTAGCGAGCCCCAGGCTGTACCCGAAAAACTCGAAAATTGATTCGAGCCCGTAAACCCCCACTTGCTCTGTAAAATTAGTGCTAACTCATAGTACCATCTTCGTAGGCTCAAATTCCGAAAAATTATGATGTTTGATGCGATTGTGGCTGAGGTGGGCCTGCCAAAATCCGATAGTTCTGTTAGAAAATCTAAAAAAATCTTACGGCGAGCTGCAAGGAAGAGAAAAAAATGGAACTGTATTCTATAAGGTTTACTCTATCGAATCCTTACTTGAACTCCTTCTGAGGATTGATATGAAAGTTTCAAAAAATCGTGAAACTTGACCATCTCAAAAAGCATGGGTCGCAGATTTTGGTTATTTTCTGGAAGGTCATTGAATAAGCTGAAATAATTTTATAATCATTAGAAAGGACGAAATTCTGCATCGAATGCCTCCAAGATCTTTTATGAACCTTTGTTCCATCACACGTGGCGTCCGTTCAAAAAAAAGTGAAATTACTTTCGGAATGACCTAATAGTTTACTCATATCTTGATTGGTAATAGCTCACTTACTTGTGTGTCTTCGACTTTTTGCTCTGAAGAAGGCGAGTTCGCCAAAACGTCATTTTGTATATTCTGGCAATGTACCAATTTTGATCTTCGCTAAAGCACTAATCACAGCGCTAATCAACCAGAAGATTCCAAGGATGCCAAAATCTATAGTTAGTCGAACATTATAAATGAACGATCTAAAATATTTAGTATGATCGGTGATATTAGTTTGATTAAACCAAGATTACAAGTCTTGAGGAATGAGCCAAAAAATCAAATTTACCGCTATTGTATGCTTAAAAACTTTGACTTTTTTTTACAGAAATTCCAACAGGTCATAGAACCTGACCAACTATTTCAATTTTGTGTGCAAGTTTCAGACTCATCCTGCTCTCAACATTTGAGTAACTTCCCCTACAACTTATATTTCTACATTCTTCTGCTTACGTAAGAAAATCTGTCAAATGCTATTGCAAAGCGCATGACTTTTTTCACAGAAAGCCAGCACTGAGCGAGTAAACTGAAGTAGGAGTTTGAGAATAAACTGAGAAAATAGGAAAAAGTAGGAAGTTATGAATTTTCGAAAATGGTGTGAAACTTTTGGGCCTGATATGTGGAGACTTTAATTCAACTTTTTTATTTCATATAGCCGATCTAATCATACCTAGTCATATGCCGATTGCAAAAACAATGCTCATTTCGCTTTCTGCTGTTCTTGCAGATTTGAAATAAATAAGTAATGCTTGCAAAAGTTCTATCAAGAATCTTTTATGGCACTTTATTTATCTGGTCATTTGTCACAGAAAACATTCACATTTCGGCGTCCAAACGCGAACAACAGGTACTAAAGAGGGATTCAAAATCAAAGGACCTTGCAAACATAAAAATCTGAAATCATCACCTCACACTTTCCTTGTGACTCTCCTATACTAACTTCATATGAATGGTCATATGATGCCAAATAACCCTTTTTTACAATACACTAGCTGGCTTACCCGGCTCCGCCGTATCCGGACCAAACTTGGCACACATACACTTCGGGCCCCGGCGGGTGTCACAGTCCACTTTTCGTTATCGATCGATGTCGATTTTACCGATTTTTATCGATTTTTTTGCAGAGTTCACCTACAGGGCTAGGAGTTGGCACAGGGGGGGAAGTGAGCATGGGGATTCCGAATACAACATTAGTCTTCAGGATCGTCCATTACTTTTATCGATTTTATCGATTTTTTTTGTAAAGTTTGACCTGCGGGGCTGGGAGTTTGCACAGGGGGGTAATCGAGCATGCTGATTACGAACACAATATTAGTTTTCAGGATCGTCCATTACTTTTATCGATTTTATCGATTTTTTTTTGTAAAGTTTGACCTGCGGGGCTGGGAGTTTGCACAGGGGGGTAATCGAGCATGCAGATTAAGAACACAATATTAGTTTTCAGGATCGTCCATTACTTTTTCGATTTTATCGATTTTTTGAAAATTTGAGCTAGGGGGCTGGAATTTGGCACAGGAGTGTAATCGAGCATGCTGATCACCCCCCTTGGGGGTGATCAGCATGCTCGATTACCCCCCTGTGCCAACTCCCAGCCCCCTAGCTCAAACTTTGCAAAAAAATCGATAAAATCGATAATAGTAATCGATAATCCCGAAAACCAATATTGTATTCGGAATCCCCATGCTCGATTACCCCCCTGTGCGAACTCCCAGCCCCGTAGCTCAAACTTTGCAAAAAAATCGATAAAATCGATAAAAGTAATCGATAATCCTGAAAACCATAATTGTATTCGGAATCCCCATGCTCGATTACCCCCCTGTGCCAACTCCCAGCCCCGTAGCTCAAACTTTGCAAAAAAATCGATAAAATCGATAAAAGTAATCGATAATCCTGAAAACCAATATTGTATTCGGAATCCCCATGCTCGATTACCCCCCTGTGCCAACTCCCAGCCCCGTAGGTGAACTCAGCAAAAAAATCGATAAAAATCGATAAAATCGATATCGATCGATGAAGAAAAGTAGCCTATGACACCCGCCGGGGCCCGTAGTGTATGTGTGCCAAGATTGGTCCGGATCGGTTCAGAAATGGAATTTTCTATTCGGAACATACGTACATACAGACAGACATACAGACAGACAGACAGACAAACAGACATTCAGCTTTATATATAAGATTGGATTACGCTAAGCAGGCAAGGCTCAGCAAGGAAAAAAAGTGCTGCAAAACCGCTGCAATATCTGCTTGTTCCTCCTAAGTTTCGTCGAATTGTCTGAGTGCAATCAGCGGACGTATCAGCTCCCAAGATTCTAAAGCATCACGAGCAAACGCTCACGACAGGTAACGGCGTTTTGCTTATCAAGCTACTAATTTCTGTATTTAGTTCCTAACTAAACAATCATGTACACATGCATTAGTATACTAGGTTATTCCGAAAGACCGATTTCGATTTTCAAAATTTCTGGTTAAGAATGTCGAAACTCTCTTCAAAATCAACATTTTTGCACAAATTAAATTTTGTTGGATTAAGCGAGGTTACGTCTATCGCAAGCACAGTATGCTCTGTAAAGAGGCGAGAAAGAAGAGAAAATTTGGAGAATTTTGCAGAGTTTCCTTCAAAACCATCCACTTTGACGTACAACTGCTTCCATATAGGGATACGCGGAGATATTTGGCTACCACCGTTGCGTAACCTATACTTCAGAAAATCTTTCCTGGCTAAAGAAAATTCGAGCTATCTTTGCTGCACAGAAATTTATACAGGCAAATCAAAAAAATCCACTATTTGCCGCGCGAAAGCTGGTCGACTTTCTAAAATCTGATTTTTTCTTGCTGTCGCGAACGAAGAAGGCTAACTGGTTGATGGTCCCCTTTTCTCTATCATATGCATATTGAGTGCACCATCGTTCGCTATACGTAGATTGTTGTGACTTTTCAAGTAAATGAGTTTGTCTCCCACCTTTGAAAAAAAAAGTAAGACTTACGCTTTGTAGGAGGTGAAGCGGGCGTATGTTAGCCCATTACACCCTGACCCATCTCTATCTCTCTCTATGAAAAACCGTTTTTGGGGAGTCCAGTTTCCAATTTTTGTTTTTATTTGTTTATTGATGATCATATTGCTATGTTAGTTTATAATTAGAACGTATAATCAGTGGAATGTTGAGGCTCTGGGAGGAAATCTTTGCAGCCTGTAATTTTGCTTCGGATAGCACGCACAAGAGTAGTTGCGAAATTCTGCGCCGAACAAGTAAGCGAAGCCGTCCGAGTGCGCGCCGATTTGCGTTGGGCGCGCCTGTTTGAGAGCTATTTTCTCAGCACAAGGGTAACACAGCAGGGTCGAGCAATAGGTGTGGCACGCAATCGCCGTATGGACCCCTTGCCAGTATTTTCGTTTTCCGACTGTAAACATGACATAAACCAAACATAATTAGCAACATGTTCGTAACTTTCATGGCCAATAACCCTGTGGACCAAGTTTTAGCGAGTTTTGAGGGCTCCCAATTCACTAAGTGTCCATTTTTGAATATGGTTAGCTAAATTTCAAATGTGAATTAGCTACCTCTTTTTGTACTCAATACAAAGCACTATTCCCTATTTGCCCATATCATGGATCCTGCTTCAAATGACCGTCAAACCTGGAATTAGGAGCCGGCCAAAATCTCGTTTGTCCCATTCGCTTTCAGTGTTTGTGATTGCAGCAACTATTGCTCAAAAAACAAACTCAGCTTTTTTTAATACACTGGCTACAAGATTTGGGCCATCAAACTGTCCATAATTCGTTTCCCAATATGTTCTATAGAATGAAGTTAATAGGGTGTGCAACCCCCTCCTCCCCCCTTCCCCATAAAAGCTGGGTTGCCAGATCTTTAAAGGGGTTGTGCCACACCCCATTAACTTAACTTCAGATCATTCAAATATCTGCCTTTTTATATCATTTTTAGTAAAATGCTACTTCTGCTCCCACAGAAATCGCGAGGTGGTGACAAGAATAATTGTTTATGATAGCTTAAGTCTCGTAATTTACACAAAAGTGATTGAGCCTGATTGGCCTTCCCTAGTCTGAGATATTGAAAACGAAAAGGGCAAACGAGATCTTGGCTTGTTCTTGATTCTTTAGTTTAAAGGCAAAAGTAGTACTTCTTTATATTGAGTACAAATAAGTAGTTATCTCATCTTTGAAGCAAAGGTACCCTTTGATTGGGCTGGGCAAAAGGGTTGGCGGCTGGAAGTCGGGGCTTCGTCGCCTAATCAAGGCTAGACGATCAGAGAGCACGCCCGTGGGGGAGACGCAGACTGCGTCGCGAGCGCGCGGTCGCCTTCCAGCGCCAATCCCGTTAAAGCAAAAGGTAACATGTTTGAAAACATCCATCTCACTTTAGTGGCCCATTTGGAAACCATACAATTCGCTGAAACGTCCCATAGCGGGTATTTGACATACTAATTAAGAAAATATACTCTTATGCTTTTAAAGCTCGTCTGTTGTGCTTACTGTACGTATACTATGGTAGGACAAAACGCCATTGTGCTAGCAATTTGCATGAAGAGCCTATCTGACATTGTTAACGATTACCATGTTACCGCTAACATCAAAATCACTTCGATAACGACCCCTCTCTCTCAATACGACCCTCCAGGTGTGTCATGTCACACTCCCGCTTGACCCGAGCATCAGTCAGCCGGGGATTGGGAATTAGTGGGGTGACCAGGAACCCCGCCACAGCTACATCTCAGAGAGCGCGAATCTGCCAGGATACCGCCAGCAAGGCTTGACGAACTTAGACAATCAAACACTCATGACCTCTGGGAGAGTTGTTCCGCAGAAAAGCAAGAGAAACTCAAAATTACCGTTCTATGCTTTACAACGTGATATAGGTGTCAGAGGAAAGGCCACTCTAAGTGAATAAACTTTTTGGCGAATGAAGGCGAAGTTACGATAGAGTTGAGAAGACAAAGCTAACAAGGAAAGGCATCTAAGTTAAGTCGGCCTTTTAAGAAGCGACACATGTAATTGGAATCAAATCTTGGAACGCTGATTTCAAATCTGCTTTCCATAGCTGCAAAGCATTACCCTGAAGCGAGTTGTGTGCTTTTTCCTAAGCAAAGTTTGCGTGTTGACCAACTTAGGCATGCTACGGTGCCACCGTCTAGGTAGTGGTTCAAAAACCCAAGTGACTCAATTTGATGTTATTTCTATCTTCCACCACTTTTTTGAGCAGATTTTCATCTAAAAGCCTTCTTTCCATAATTCAGTTATATGTCGATGACACATACTAAAAAGCTCATAACTCGCTCCAGAGGAACGCTTCGCTGCTAAGGACAGCATATTTGAAATCAGCTTTTCGAGCTGATTCTAAATATGTATGGCCCGTAGTAAGCCCCCATAAGGGGCATCTCCCTTGAAGCGGACCGGGGGTGTTCTTATTGCGCCTCAGTCTAGCATCCGGCGAGCTATTGATCTGGATGCGGATAACTTCCTGGACATCATAATCAAGTGCATTCTTGAAAAAGTGGCCACTTGAGCCGGGCGCGGTTGTGCAGTTTCGCGCATTTTAGTCTGCAATATTATGTAAGTGTCCCGTAAGTTACTCACGAGCAACTTACGGGATTTTTCTCTGCGTCTCATCCCTTGCACACTATTTCTGTCAATTCATCTCAAAATCGAGGCTGCTCTTACGAATTTTCAGGTGAATTCATCGCGGCACATGCCACCGTGATGAAGATGTTAGTGGCCTGCAGGAAGCAGCGGACGATAGCCGCAGAGATGTTGCGGACGGACGGACTGAGTGTCACTCGGTGTGTCACGTCTATATATAAGGCAGCTACTGTTCACATAGTGATAGAAAAGGCAGAAGATCATTTGTCACTGACAGGCATTCATTCTTGTTATTCATGCTTGGGCTCTTCAAAGAGATCTACAAAGCTTCCAGTATGTTTCGTGCAGAAATTTCTGTCTCGTGCGCCAAGATAAAACATTTGACCTCAAACTCAGCTCCGCCATGTGCGTCAAATCTATGCTTTCCCAACGGTGATACCAATTTCCCTCGTCTTTTGTTTGCTAAGTGCAGAAACGGGGTATACGATACAGATTGCGTATCAGAGGAATGCATTGTTTGCCCTTACGGAAAATTAGGAGATTGCGCGAAGTCAGGGGTCGTATACCAACTAGTGTGTTCAAGTTGCGGAGCGTCCTATATAAGTGAGACTTGCAGAGCCTTGAATATCAGGGTCAAAGAGCGCTTAGCAAACAAAAGACGAGGGAAATTGGTATCACCGCTGGGAAAGCATAGATTTGAAGCACATGGCGGAGCTGAGTTTGAGGTCAAATGTTTTATCTTGGCGCACGAGACAGAAATTTCTGCACGAAAGATACTGGAAGCTTTGTGGATCTCTTTGAAGAGCCCAAGCATGGATAACAAGAATGAATGCCTGTCAGTGACAAATGATCTTCTGCCTTTTCTATCACTATGTGAACAGTAGTGCCTTATATAGAGACGTGACACACCGAGTGACACTCAGTGTCGTCCGTCCGCAACATCTCTGCGGCTATCGTCCGCTGCTTCCTGCGGACCACTAACATCTTCATCACGGTGGATCAACGGTTGGATCCTTCTGCCAGCGTGCCTCTCTGTACGTTGTGCATAAGACGAGGTGTAGACTCGATAAGCACGGAGATGACGTTTGGCGGCGTAGTTTCACAGGTTAGGACTGCAATCATCTTTCAGACCTGCTTAGAAGACGACCTTGTCGAAACGTTAGGTCAATAAACATTCCACCGTACTAATCTGGGCTTGGTGAACATCTATTACAAATTACAACATAAGATGCCTAGGTTCAGAGAAGAGAGAACCTGGAGTTTATTCGATTGATGATAAATCTTTTGCTTCAAAGTCTCGCGCCACATTTTGGAAATCACTTTGTAGGGCTGGTTTTACGACTTACAGTATAAAGGTCGATCGCATCTTATTACTACTATAGGATAAGGAAGAAAGTTCCAGAAAGTTTATAAGCTGGCACGAGATATATTTTGCCTCAGAAAGGAAATCAGACAAATCAAGAAAACCTTACACTGAGCTAACCAGAGCTCATCAAAGAATTTGAATGGCAGGCGCCGACCCCTCAAACTTTTAGCACTTCAAAAAAGGAAGACAAAAGAAAGCCGACAGAAGAGGCTGTAATAGTTGCAACGAACTGACCAGAACATAACCGGGCCTATTCTTTTGTATTGACCAGTAGGAATTGACGGAAGTTATTACAAAATTGTCAAATTCGAGGCTTTTCCTTGGAGCGAGTTATGAGTTCTTCATTCGTGTTCATTGTGGCAGAGCTGATCTTTGTTTTTACCTTCAAGGCAAACGTTCTCTTTGACTGCATGCTTGCTTCCAGTTATAAAGGCTCACACTTTTACATACCTGAGTGCGCTATGATGGCTACAAAATCAGGTTCAGAGTCTCAAATAAGATTTTTTTGAGAAGCTGATGCCGAGAGTGTGGCGGCCAAATGTAAGTCCTGTAATGGAGATTCAAAACTCCACCAGCCCCGCCCACTTCCACTGAGTGGGCGTCATTGGTAGAGTTTTGAAGCGCTTTTTCAGGACTTAACGCATGATTTGGAGGATGGGTTTGGGACAACGGTGTACTCGAGGGGTTTACTACCTAACACTACCAAAATCTGGCAAAGGTCCATTCTGCTGATCCACTGCCTTTAAGTTGCTGCAAATGTAGTGTACTATCACTGGCTACCACTGTTTCCAAGATTCCTGAGCTTTGATAAAAACATGGCGCTGTGTTCAAGGCTTTGTGTCTGAGCTAATCGAAAAATTTTTGTTTGGAATATGATGTGCGGCCACACTTGAGGATTTGTATAGCCAGGCCGCATAATTTTAAACAACAGAAAAGAATTCAATAAGTTCAAACCTGTAGATCTTACTCAAACCTGGCAATTTTCAAAACATCATATATTCATTGGTAAATGCACTCAAATGCGAGCATTTTTACTCAAAAGACTTGTGCCTAGTGGTATTAAGTGGTTAAGCAAGAGTTTCCCTGTTGTGCAAATCTTATGCCAAATTTTTTTGCTCAAGTTCCAAGATCGAGTTCTGATAGTCGAAGAAACGATACTTCATGAGTTTAAGCAAGAGAACAGGATTTAATATCACCCGTAAAACAGATAATACGAGCTCCAACCAAAAGAGTCTACAGCATACAGTGATTGCATAGGCTGCCCACGCAATAATTGAATGACGAAAAGTTATGACGAAACGCTCAATGTCGATTTGCACAATGTAATAGATCGTTTTAAAAGTAATTTCGCTTTCTATAACAAGCGCCACATTCTCAAAACAAAGATTCACACATGAATGATATCTAATCGAACGATCACAATTTTATTGCACCATAACGAAAAAGTCCGCAGAAAATCATCGAAGCTAGTCCATGTTTTTCGGCATGGTCGTGTTTCGCTGATCTTCAAAATTCTTGGACTGAATCCCAAAGGAAATTTGACTAACGTCTAGATAGGGCAAACTCTAAAAAACAAACAACAAGTTTCTCGCTTCTATAGCTTATCAAAATGACGCTATCAGCTCCCAAATCTGCACAGCTCAAATCTCATCTACCGGTGAGCAGCTCAAATGTCACGTGATGTAGCTTTTCCTCCTGTAATAGGTCGTTTTGTTTCTGACTTGTAGTCTTCGGGAATAGTCAACATAAATCATGTTTCGAACGAGTCCATGTGTACCCGAAATTTCGAAATTTGATATTTTGAATCCGTGAGCGTTCATTTGCTTTGTGAAATTAGTGCTGAATCACCATCCATTTTTGAACGCTTCGCCCTCACACTTTAAAAACTTGATAATGCTTGCCGCGTTTGTAATAGGTTAGCAGCTTGGATGTTCTCGGACATTGCCTTTAGACAAAGTTCTTTCAATTTCGCACTGATTGGGGCATGCTGCACACTTGCATAAATGAAAGCAATTTCTACAAAATCAAGATCATTACGAGCACAAGCGTTATAAGAGTTTCTATGAAATCTCAGGCGAGACTAAAGCAGAGGACTTTGACCTGACTCAGATCTCCAACTTCTGCAAACCTTGTGAAACTCCATATACTGCAATCGATAGTGTACGCATACTTACGTGCTTACGTGCACGGATCGTATGAAATTTGAGCGTAAACAACATGAAAACCGGGAATGAAAAGTAGAAAACTCCTCCCTCATTGATTCTAGGCTCTTCCCACTTGCTTATATATCGCTAGGCGAAAAAGAGAGTACGTGAGCAGATTTCCAAGATGTACATGCATTAAATTTCAAAAGATAGCAGATTTAATCTGAAGATGTCCGAGCAATTTCGAGCCAACCTAATATGTGCTGTAACCTTGTAAGATTTGATGGAATCTTAATTTAATGAATTCAATAAGATTTCAATAGATTGATGAGTAATGGGAGGGAAAGAGAAGTTGCTTTGTATCCCGTAGTTGCTCTATTCATGAACACTTGGACTTTTTCGATGTGTCGACATGAAAATTGAGTAGATTAGCGAAGATCGATTTGGTAAAAATCATAAGCCATAGTTGTAGATAGTTATCTAAAAGCTCGTGGCTTAAACTGCAGTACAGATACAAGGTTTTATAAGCACAAGAAAAACTGCGTCGAGTTTCACTGGCTCCCTAAGAAATCTCTGTTCCACATTTTTTGTTCCACTGGAATGTGATGCTGATTCAAAAAAAAAGCTTTTAGAACGACGTGTTATAATGTTATTCAATCAGGTGCTACATAGAGCCTGCTGAAGAATACAGATACAGCTACACCAAAAATTGCCACTTTGCAAGGGTTTATGTGGCTAATTAGAATCTCTGACTTCTTATCAGAAAACATCTAATAAATTCGTAGGAAAATATTTCCAGTTTGAACCAAATCCGTTACTATCAAGCTGCTCATTTGTATTTCTTCAGAGCATTCTGCAGTCAATGATGTCCAAGATAGACTTGTGTTGGTAGTGGTAAAGCCGGCAAAAGTAGGCAACTCCTTCAGATGTTTCAAATAAACTGCTGATGAAGGAAGAAGGCTTTCACTCATTATCGTCACATGTTGAGAACAACGTAGGAGAGGTCAGGGCCAGTAGTAATTCCCCCAAAGTCGTCACAACTCAAAGAAGACACGGTCATGACCGCCCAAAACGCCCATAGTTTTACGGTGTTTCTAAAGGGTGAGAAACTTAGGTGCCCAAAAGACGGACTTCAGCGTGATTGCAGAAGACAAAAAGGGTCATAAACAGGGTCTAGCAAGAGGTGTGGCACACGATCGCTGGTTACGACCCTACCCCCTCTTATTGCTGTCTCAATATAACCTCCTGAATATACAGGGTGTCCCAAAAGTAAGTACACACTTTTCAATCGTCAATATTCCTCTTCCCAATGGATCTTTTTTCGCCATTTAAGTACCATTCTGTAGACGAGGCTTCAACTTAGATTTACAGTATTGAGCGAATCACCGACCGCTCTTCATCACTGTAGGATTACGGTAAGAACTTCCAGCAAGTAGAACTATTGTGAAATATGCCATCTGACAAAATTTCTTTCAAAAAATCTGAAAAATAGTGTACTAAGGTTTTCGCACACGCTGATTCCACTACACAACTTTTCGTGAGTGTTTTCAGCTTTTTTGACGGTGTAATCACATTTCTGACAAATACTAAGAGTTTGGATATTACGGCTTACCTGGGATAACTTTAGAATGAAGCATCATAGTAAAGTAGAAAGTTAATATTTGAAATCAGCGGCTTCCGTTACCTTAGTATAAGAGCTTTTAGCTTGTTTGGTTTTGTTCCGAGGCAGAATATGGCTTCCAATGGCCTAAAATCCTTGTCGAAGTTTCTACAGTTATCCTACAGTAATGAGATGGGGTCGATGATTCGCTCAATACCGATAATCTAAGTTGAAGCCTCCTCTACAGAATGGTACTTAAATTGCGAAAAAAGACGCAATGGGAAGAGAGATATTAACGATTGAAAAGTGTGTACTTACTTTTGGGACACCTTGTATACCTAAGATAGCATTACTTGAAGGCCGTGTCAAACAGGGCAACATATCCATAATTAGCGCGTCAACTAACCCCTGTAGACGATGTTTGAGCAAATTCTGATGTTTGGATACTGGGTCACCTAAGTTAAATCGCCATTTTCCAGCATGATTAACTTTGTTTCAAAGGTGAAGTAGCTAGCTGTTTTTGTCCTCAAGACAAAGCACTACTCCTTCTTTGTCCATGCCAAACCCGCTTCAAAAGACCTCCAAACTATGGATTTAGAAGCCAACCGAAATCTCGTTTTTTTCCATTTTTCGGTTTTTATGGTTGTGCTTTCACAGAATATTACTCAGAGTTAAGAAGATGAATCAGGCTCAAATCACTTCTATGAAATTTACAAGGTGTAGGCTATCGATTCATATAAATATTGTTCGCTAGAAATGTTTTTTGATATAGTTAATGGGGTCTAGCACCAACCCTAAAAAGGTGTGGCTGCCACAGTTTTTTAGGGGTGGTGCCACACCCCATTAACTTACTTTAAAACCGATCAAATAGCTGCGTTTTTATATTGTTGTTACTGCTTTACCTTCTTCTTTACATAGCAAAAATTTCATATGAGAACGCTTCTTCAAGAGCAAGATATAATCGTTTTTCCTTACCCATGCAAATGTAAAATACTGGTAAAATACTGCGAAAATTTTGGGATACGGTAACATGCTAAGTCTGCGCTACTACGTGAATCACAAGGGAAGGCGACAAGAATGTATATATTCGACAGCCTAAGCCTCGTAATCTACATTAAAGTGATTTGAGCCTGATTGGTCTTCTCTAGCCCGAGATGTTGAAAACGAATAATGACATGAACGAGATTTTGACTTGCTCTTGATTCCTTAATTTGGAGGTTTTTGAAGTAGGATTCGTAATGTGAGCAAAGAAATAGTAGTTCTTTGTATTAAGCGCAAAAAGAAGGTTGTTAACTTAACTTTGAAACAACGTAACATTTTTGAAAACGACCATCTCACTTAGGTGGCCCTGTATTTAGAAACCTCGGAATTCGCGGAAACTTGGACCACAGGGGTCATTTTACCTGCTAATTACAAAACGATGCTCTTATGCTTTATAGATCTTTAATTATGCGCTAGTGTTTTGCATGACGGGCCTATTTGACAATGTTAACGAATATCATGTTATGCGAACAGCGGATCTTGATAATGACCCCCCATCCTGATTCCTTAATACGACCCCCGGTGTGGCATGCCACACCCCACGCCTGACCCTGGTCATAGACTAGCGGAAACCTGACTAGTACCTATCTAGCACCATACGCAGAGCAGTCTGCGTACGCTGTAGCCCCGCCCTCTTCCAGAAACGCATGAAACCGGCAATTCACTATGATTTCAGCTCAAAATGAAGTAGCGATACTTGTTGATTGTAGTATTTAAAAAGAATTTTTTACCACATTCTTTTCAGAAGCGGTGGTGTTTCTGCTATATATCTCCAGATATGTTTGCTTTGAGATATCAATGGCCGCATTCATCAACAAACCTTAAGGGTAAACCTAACCGTTGAGGGTAAGTTTTACCCCAGGAAACATAAAACCCATATTCACGAAGCATAGGCTAGACTTAATCTCAAGGGTTGAACCTGCGCTTTAGGGTAAACCTTACCTCAGAAAAAGATTGACCCATACTCACGAACGTGACACATGAGGGTAAATTTAATTCTAGCATAGAGCGACATTAAATTTACCCTGACTTCGTACAAATATAAAGTGATATCTCGATGCACCACTCAGTCTTAACTGACAACAAACATTTTCTAATTATTATTATCTAATTTCCCAAGTCCTCTTTTCGACTCGTCTAATCGTATTACGAAAACTAGGACCAAATTTCTTCAGTACTTTGTTGGTCAACAAGTTTATTTGAGCTACGGTAGTTTGTCCATGCATCAAGTCATTTTCTAAACGAGTGTGTTGTTGGGCTAAAGTTTGAATGAGGGAAATCCATATTGCGAAAATCGTTCCGAGATATTGAGGTTAATGTTCCTCTCATCAATGCCCTTATTTGAACATGTACTTAATTCAAAACTAAACTCTTAACTGTTATAAGTCGATCGAATCTGATAGTGGATGATAACATTGAAAAAAGCACCAAAAAACCATAGAAACTATGAGATAGTAGTAAACATGGATATGCCTTTGTTGTCAAAACAATATCGCTATGACTGGATAGTGCATCGGGAGATCACTTGCTGTTTGTACGAAGCGTCAGAGTGAATCTAATCTTGCTCTATGCTAAGATTTGATTCACCCAGATGAGTCACGTTCGTGAATAGGGTTAATCGCTCTCAGGGGATGAATTCTGAGGATAGAACCTACACTTGAAGGTAGAGTTCCCTCAAGGATCGTTGATGCCGCAACTTTTTGTCTTTGGAAAATGAAAATTTGGCCTGCTCTGTTCACAAGATTTAGCTGAAACAGAAGTGATTTAACACATTGACGACAATGTGACTCACATGGTGGGTGATGCAATGACTGTGGTTTTGAAAGTTCTGTTATTCTTTATTCCTAGGAATTACTTCCGCGTTTCTTAGCTGCTTCTCAAAATCACTGTAAGTATACTGCAGATGACGCCTGCTTCATTTCAGCTAAAAATATCAACTAACTGTAGAAGGCACTGTCCCACAAGGCAGACAGCTAAAAATGCACGCTGTCGTCAACGTGTTAACCATCGCGCCTCCTTTTCCGGCACTTGTCTGTCAGTTTCGGCGACAGATGGTTGTACTGAGGAAAAAG